>WBNM01033616.1:119910-167712 GCA_013399055.1 Ramphastos sulfuratus | reverse complement strand
TTTTCTCCAAACTAGACAAACTCTAAGTCCTTAGCCACTCCTCTAGCCCTTCCAGCCTTGTTGCCCTTCTCTTGGCACATTTAAGCACCTTAACATCCTTCTTAAAATATGGGCCCCAGAACTGAACACATCTCATCTAACGGTACACCCCCAAATACAGCTCCTGGTTGTGTCTAAGTCAGACTAAAAGTCTAAATAACTAGTTTTATAAAGGGTTTGAAATCAGTGAGTCAATGAACACTGCTCAGAATTTGACTATATTTGGAAAGAGCTTCAAAAGATGCCTGTGTCTCCCCACTGACCATGAAAGGGTCTAACACAAGGCAGAGTGTACTCAGGGTGAAGCCTACCATCCTGTGGAAGGAATTGTTTCTTTTCATCTTTGTTTCTAGAGGTCTCATGCATGTCTGTACTGAAACACATTTTATGGGTTTGTGACTGTTTAAGCAGCAATTATGTTGATGCTGTCTGTGTTATGTTCCCTTCTATATTTTTTAACCCAACAAACTTTGTGTTGCCTAAGAACTCTGCCTGAAAACACTCTGTATGGTCATCAGTGTTGTTAATGAAAATACTGAAGAGTGCCAGCTTAGTCAGTGTTGGAAACAGATCTGCACTTCCTTTGTAGTAACTGCTTGAGATCTCTCCAGGAGCCACTTTATGACATACTTGTTATGTGTTATGCTGTGTTAATTTTATATAATTCATGTTTCTTACTCAAAATGTAATTGATAGAAAGTCAAATGCCTTGGAGAAATCCAAGTATGTGACATCAGTACAGCTACCATTGTCTGCCAGATTCAGAGCAAAAGACAACAAACAAAACCTACCTTCCAACCAAAATACTTAGAGCTTCTAACTCTTTGTTCTGCAATCCAAAACCCATGGCCCTGTATTTTTCAACCAATGCTGTCAGGATAATTATCTGATAGCTACCTATGTCATTCCTTTCATCGTTTTCAAACACAAGACCAGTATCAAGAGTTTTTAAATCCTCAGAAACTCCTTCAGTTTTCCAAACTTTGCTAAAAACTTACTATAGGCCTTCAAAGGTCTTGGCTAATTTGCTTATGAATTTTAGATGCACGTTCTTCAGCAGAGAACTTCCTCTCCTCTGCAGTTGCAAATAGAAATTTGCATTACAAGTAGAAATTTCTATATTCCAACTGTGACATGGTACATAGTGAAACAACCTCCACCCACTTCTCAAATATAGAAAAAAAAACCAGCTGTTGAGCATATGTAACCTCTTTCACCCATGAGCTGCTAAACTGGGAAGCCCAGAACTGGACACAACACTTCAGGCCTACTGGCCTCACTAGGACAGAGTAGAGGGGAGGAGAATCTCTCTCAGCTCACCGGTCACACTCAATGCACCCCAGGATACCACTGGCATTCTTGGTCACAAGTGCACGCTAGTGCACTAGTGTCCCAGGTCCTTCTTCACAGAAATGCTTTCCAGGTCAAGTCCTACCCTGTACTGATGCATGGGGTTATTCCCTGTCAAGCTGTGGGACTTCACACTTGCATTCATTGAATTTCATTAGGTTTCTCTCCATCCAGCTCTCTAGCCTTTCCAGGTCTCATTGAATGGCGACATAACCTTGCTGAAGCTGTGGTAGACAAGAGCCATGTTCTCCCTTCATCTACCCAGCCACTGGGTAGATGGGATAGAAGGTTATCAGACTGGTCAAGCATGATTTCTGCTTGGTAAATCCATGCTAACCACACCTGATAACCTCTTCCTCTGCATGCTTAGAGATAACATCCAGAACTAGCTGTTCCATCACCTTTCCAGGGACAGAGGCGAAGCTGACTGGTCTGTAGATTCTTGGCTCCTCTTTCTTGCCCTTTTTTGAAGACTGCAGTGACAGTGGCTTTCCTCCAGGTCTCAAGCACCTCTCCTGTTCTCCATGAGCTTTCAAAGCTGATGGAGAGTGGCTTAGCAATAAAATAACATCATATCATAAAGAGAATGAAGAATCATGACAAAAGTTTCTGTTTCCTTCTGTTTCACATGATAAAACAGAAGAAAGAAGTTATTCAGTTTGCACTCAGTGCTTAATAGTATGGCAAATATTTATCCATAATCAATAGCCCTAAATGATGCTACTTGAGTCGAACAAAGGAAGTTGCACTGCCACTAGAGTTCAGATGCTTGAGTGGGACATCTTCTATCTGCTGCAGCATTTATGACAGTCTTTCCTGCTCTCTCACTTCATTGTCGTTGCAGATACTTAAGATCATTTGGCTGTTTTCAAACTGGTGTTTTTTCATCCTTTGACTGAGTAGAGCAAGACTCAGTCACTGAAGGGGTACACAGCATAATTGAGGAGGCTATAGCAACACTTCTTCATTTGTCCATACTTGTTCCCATGAGGAAGAAAAAGTGCAGTAAAAAGCCCTAAACTTCTTGTCAGCTTTTTTACTTAATTACCTATTATGTATTTGTTTAATTATTCTCCTGAAATTTCCACTTTGCCAGAAATTTTTAAAAATCTGAAATTATTTAGATCTGATTCAGAACTTTCTTCTGAAAACACACCAAAAAATAAACTTCCTGAGTAGCAGACAGCCTTAATTTTGAGAAAACCTCAAGTTTTAAAACAAAATTTTACTTCCATTTTCTGTGCCGCTGCCTATTCAGGTCTTCACAGAATGCTGGGAAAAAGACAATGTCTTGAGCAATTTCTCACCAAGTTTAAAGTAGGAATTGCTGGAAATTTCATGGAAGAATAGCAAAATACACCACAGCAAAAAAACATATGCAATTATTGTAATTAATAATACTGCTATTAACAAAAGGCACTTCTTTGCCAAAGCTTGAGGCAATCTTCAAGTTCTTAAAAGAAATCGCAATAATTATCAAGGAAAATATGCAGTCTAGTAGAACTTTGAGATGGAAAAATATTTATTACATCACCTAGTTCATCCTGTCTTTGCCAGTGGAAGACTAGTATTAAGTTCAAATTCATCTTCAATATTTGGATGCAGGTTTTCAATGTTTTTTTTTCAGAGCAGCTAAAAGTCTTTCAGCGTAAGAGTAATGAAATGTTGGCCCTTGCTTGCTTCAAGAGCAAAAGCTTGTCCAGACTTTTCTGTCTGTTTGCCCAGATAAAACTAGTTAAATAGAGTTGTTTACATTGCTGTTTTTCCTGTTGCACTTGTTCTCCACCCAGAAGTCCTATGTAAGAAAGAGCATTTTGCATACAGTGTTGCAAAATGGGACATCTCCATATTGTACAGCTAACTTATTTTAATACAGAAGAAAATAAATCTTGACCATTTTTTTTCTTTCATTTGCCTGCAGCTATCTGAATAAATCCTTAGTATGTCCCGGTTGCTTCAAATTTAGATTTTCTAGGTGCATATTCCTATTGTAAATAAAATAGTTAACTTACAGTGGAACAATGAAACAGATCCATCTGAGATCTTAAATGACATTTGTAAACGTAGCTCTAGACTGTTTCAGTTGTAGGCACTGTAGGGTCTGGGATTCATTCCACCAGATTTGTAAATGGTCATGTAGGGGACGTGAAATGAGCGCTGCCTGTCTGCAACACACATCTTAGATTTGTACATGGCATTGCTCTTTGAACCTGTGAATCAGGCCATTCTGCTCTGTCAAACTCTGAAACTCAGAATGTTGTAGACTGGAGCTAAGCCCCGAAACTACTTAGACCAGTGTTTTGGGGCATGCTTGCACATGCAGGCATCACAGCCACTCTCAGGTCAAACAGCAAGTCAGTTCAACCAGTCTAATGAGCTCAGCAAGGTTAGGCTGAGCAAGTGTGAGGTTTTGGTTTGTTTGGCTTTTGAAACAGATGCACTTAAAGTTCATTCCTTTCCTGTCTTAGACTTCTCTGTCCTTTTGTTTTTAATTTGTGGAGCTTAATCAAAACCACGTACATGAATGGGATGCTAAGTACGTCCCTGGGAGGAGAACCTGGTCTTCCAGTTAAACACTCTCGGTATTCAGGAAAATGAGGCATGCAGCAGAAATTTCTGGTCTATTGCATGCTGCCACCAGATTAGAAGGTGGAATTAGCTAATGCAAAGAGGAGGCTTAAGCAAAAATATCTTTTAGGTGGTTGCCTTTTTCCTGTTTTCACACTTTTGACATTGCCATATAAAATCTATTCCAGGAATGCAGGTCTGGGCTGTCAAGTCCAGATCCCTGGTGATTTGATAGGCAATTCTTATAAGAGCCTTATTATTCCTCGATTATGATTGTGAGTCACTTCCAGTTTGCTCACTCTGGGGAGGCCCCTTTTGCAGGTGGAAACAAGTCACAGATTCATTTATTCAGGTCTTATTTTTTGTTGTCCTGTCAAAAGTATATACACTGCAAATCTTTTCTTTATTTCAGAAATACTAAGGAGGCACATGCGTGCCGTTTCCAACAGGCATTCAGCTTTCACCTGCCAAACGCTAAAGATCTTCTCTCTGTTCCAGTACCTGCACTGTCACGCAATGTCCTCTCTCAAAAAAATAAAAGATTCAAATAAAACAGAGAAGTTGATATTGATCTAAGCTGACTACAGAAGAAAGTAATTAAAAGGCTGATTACAACTCCTCTGATGCAATGTTGAGAATCAGCACAATACATTCTCTGCATTGTTTATCCTGCTATGCCTGAATAAATAAACCTCAGCTTTTAAAATTATTTAGCTCTCTGCTCATTTAGCAGTATCCTCTGTGATTGTCTTGTCTATGTGAACACAACCTATTTGTTTTTATAGCTTCTTCTCTTAGCTCTCTCAGGTAGTAGGGCGAATTCAAAGCCAGTAACACAGTGCATTATCAGTCATTCTATTCCGGATCTTAACAGTAAAAAAAAAAAACATATTTGAAGATCTTTTATGTTTGTTACATGATACCACACTGTTAAGTTTAATTTGTCTTAGAGAGAACTAGAACTAGACTGAACATAGTCCATGATGAAACTCCAGTTGTCTCTAATGAAAGCAGTTTGAACTCTGGTGAGGACTTCTGGAAATGCCACCTTTAATTGCCAGAGTGGTAGTTCTTATTGTAAGGAATGTTTCCGCTCCTGAATCACTCATGGCCTCCACAGCAGCTAGTAGAAGTCTGTCACAGCAATTTCCCAATGACATTTCAGTTACTCTGGATACTCAAGCACACTGCCCCAAGAAATCTTTGCCTCAAGCACCACTGCAGCTCCTTGCCACCAACCTATCTAGTGTAGGGAAAACAGAAGCCTTAATTCAGACTTTAAAATTCTGGAGGAAGTATCACTGTCAGCGTGATCTACTCTCCTACACTTCCACTGGAAAGGAGAGCAGATGGCCACAAGGACTGTTTAGTCTGTCCATTTTTGGGTTCTTCACTGAGTCATTTATAAAAACTGTTTGTTTTTCAGCCTCTTTGCAAAACAGAGTGATTGCTCTTTCCTGTCGAAGTCTTCCAAAAGTAAAATTGCACTATTAGCAAATAGCATTAAGGAACTTCAAAAGCCAGTGCTAAATCATACTGACTGGTTTCCATAGAACTTCACTGCCTTCACTGACTGAAAGCACATTACTGCTTTGGTTGTGCTTGTGACACTGCAATTTGTCTGCTCCAAGCTGTGCGTCCAAAGTTCAAATAGACATCTCTTTTCAATGGTCGGCAAGGACAAGAAGCAACAGCAACAAACTGGAACACAGAAGGTTTCTCAACGTGTGGAGAAACTTCTTTACAGTCAGGGTGACAGAGCACTGAAGCAGGCTGCCCAGAGAGGTTGTAGAGTCTCCTTATCTGGAGACTTTCAAAACCTGCCTGGATGCGTTCCTGTGCAAACTATCCTAGGTGATCCTGCCTTGGCAGGGAGGTTGACTTGATCTCTGAGGTCCCTTACAACCTTTAAAGTTCTGTGGTTCTGTACTTAAATTTCTCCCAGTAAGGTGTTTGCACTTAGCTGTGACAGTGTTGCCTTCAGGAAACACTTAACTCTTCCACACAGCCACTAACAGCCTCCTAAACATCAGTCTTTGTCCTCAGTGGCTTCCTCAGTTAGCACAGCAGACTTTCCATCTACTGCAGGTAAAAACTCCTGCGAGATTCGAGCCAGTACTTTCAATGTAGGCCAAGTAGATGGCTCACATGGAATTGGCACCTGTAAAGGCTGGCCTCTCCTTTGCCCCTTATGGAGAGGCAGCTAAAGCCAGGTATGATACAGTAGGACATCTCTGATTACTCTAGATGTAGGTGTTTATATAAAGTGAGACTTAAACATCTTACCACTTCTCCTGGCCACAGCCACCTGCTGACAAGTTGTATCTCACCCAGACTATGGATAGCTGCAAACAGCTCTCTGTCCACCACAAGTAGGTAATGAGATTAACTTTGAATTGTACAGGAAAAGAAAACAAAACCTCTGAGCTTTGTGGTTTCCCCTCACAGCTGTGTAAGACCATTCATGCATGTCTTAATAGTTCCTAAATCACTGTCTCTAAGCCCTTAGCATGGCTCTAGCTTTCAATTAAGTGGGACAAAATAGAAACTGCTTCAGGTTCTGAATGGATATGTGGATGAACCAGGTGCTGAAGGCCTGGGTCACCAAGCTGCAAGAAAACAGGAGCTGCCCTACTACCTAATATGAACAAATATGAACTATGCTAATATGAACATTAGCACAACAAAAAAGCCACCCTGAAACTCTTTTATGGCTCTGATGTCAGCTCGTGTGGTATACTTCTTGTCTACACTATTCAACTCTCTTAGACTCTGCCTCTCTGGGCTATACTAACTCCTAAATGATGCGTAGGTGTTTGGAAGAATGCTAACTTAGGCCAGAGGCCACTCCAATGAGACAGGCAATCATGCTTGTGAATGCTTCCCACCGCTGGCTGCCTCATTTACAGGTGTAATTGTGGTCAGAGCAGCCAGGCCTGCTCAGTGCTTGGATTCGTGGGGATGATTTTTTCCTTTGCAGGAAGGATGAATTCAGTAAATAAAAGATGATTTCCAACCTCCTGGGTTTCTTGGCTTTGCAGTCCGTACTCATGTCTCATAAATGCTGCAGGGTGGTGATTCCTTGGGCTCTTGTCAACCTCAGGTCACCTAATGGAGTGAGCTCCTGACAGAACCTGCACTCAGCAGCTTGCACTTTCCCACAAGCAGTGTGTTTAATCTACTCAGAAGTCTCAAGCAAGGCTGCAGGTGTAATGGATGATAGCTGCCTGCTCTGAAGGTTCTGTGGAAATTAGCATCTGCCAGGGTAAAAGAGATGAACTGCTGCAATGCCTGGCCATAACGTTGAGGGTCATGTTTCTGACTGTGAGGTGGTTAGCTCTTTTGACCAAAACCAAAGTGTAGATGTGATACTTGATGGCTTTCATCAGTCTTCTGAAATACCAAGCATTCACTAGGGAGGTAGGTATCTGCAGTATTTCAGGAGAGGTGATAAGTGCTGGTTCTCCTTGGCTGCTGCTCAAAGGAAGCAATATCCCAAAACAAATGAAGGTCCTGAGAAAGTGAGGGGGAGCTATATCCAAAGCTGCATCTTGCTCAGTGTTATCAGTGGGCACACATTGGGCAATATAATTTCAAGGTGTTTTAATATATATTTGCTCCATGCTTCTGTTGCATTTCCTACATTTTTTTTATCTTGATAAATCCTCTGGTTTTTTTTCATAAAAAACACATAGTATGGGCACTTGTCCTTTTAGGATCAACCATGTTTGGTTAAAGATGCAACTATTTGTCACAGTTGGAATATCCAGGATATCTTCAAGGACTCAGTAGTCTTCTCTTTTCTCAGGCCCTGTATGTATGACTCCATAAAGACTTTCCAGACCCATTACCCCACCCTATTTTCCCTTTGCAGTGGCTCCTAGAGGCAGAGGAGCAGGCTGTGCATCATTTCGTCTCTCTCCAGGGTTTTATGAAGTGCAATCCCAGTAAGAGGTCATGGTGTCATCTCACCATCAGGTGTTTACTAAAGGCCAGGTCTGTTATCATGGGAACAATCATATTGTTCTTCAGAATTGGTTTAGGCATGCTACAAGCAGGTCTGGCATCAGAGACAAGGAATGGAGGCATTAGCTTCTATTGAGAAAGTACAAAACCCCAAAACAATTAATAGTTTTGAGGTATTGCTCAGCACACATGATAGCAGCTGAGTTCAAGCCAAACACCAGGTGAGGCAGATACCATAGGGCAGTAGGGTCCTGGTATCATTCACTTACGAAAAAGCCCCACTTCCTCACTTCATTCCTTCTGAATATGGCTTTGAGACCTGTGATAGACCAAACACTGTCCTAATGCTAAAACCATCCTCATCTCCCAGTCATCCCTCCTGGCTAATCTGCTCAAGATGACTCAAGGACCCACAAAAAGTACTCTGTTTTTAGTAGATCTGCTGTCTCACTCCACAGTTGCCTAAAGGCCAGGGAGTCCCTGTGTAGCCTTGATACTTTTCACATGGTTCTGCTGCTTTGTTTCCAGGCTGCCCATTTGACCTCATTTGCCTATCAGTAATATAATGGTTCCCAGGTTTACTATGGCTTAGGAACATGTGTTTTCATGAATGTGTGTGCTGGAAATGCTCCCATGGATGTGTGAGGATTTTTGAGCACCTGAATTTAATCACTTACTAGATACAAAGCCAGAAGAGCAGTGGTAGTATTGGGATAAGATGACCTAATGACAAATATTTGGATACTTGAAGCAGCCCAGCTACCTGAGATACAGGCAGGTGAATCCCACTCAAATGCAGCACCTCCTCATAAGAGATAAGCGAATTGCGTACACAGCACTGGGAGTTTGGTTGCATGTAGATAAGGCACTGGCAGAAGAATTAATAAGTCAAAATTGCTCTTTGGAAAACCAAATAGGTCATCACTGACATCATCTCACACTGCTTCATTTATCTCTGGTTTCTCACTTGTCTAGTAGCATAAAGGTAGTTCTCCCCTTTGCTTTAGTGTGGTTATCTTTCACGCTTCTCGCTCTCTGCTCAAAGTCTACCTATTCGTATCAATAAACCCTCAACCTGAATGAATTTTGTGAAGATAGTATATGACAATGAGCAGTGGTAGCATGTTTTTCACTTGCATTTTTTACAATTATTTCCAGTTTCCCATGTCACTATTACTTCAGATGAGAAAAATCAAGAAGTAAAAAATAAGCTGTCAATTGCTTTTGACATTTTATCTTGGCTAATCTTTTTGAAAACTGCTTGTGAAAAATTTGCTTTCTGGATTTCTTAGAATAATAGAATCATAGAGTCACCCAGGTTGGAAGAGACCTCCAAGATCATCCACTCCAACCTATCACCCAGCCCTAGCCAATCAACCGGACCATGCCACCAAGTGCCTCATCCAGTCTTTCCTTGAACACTTCCAGCGATGGCGACTCCACCACCTCCCTGGGCAGCCTATTCCAATGCCAATCACTCTCTGTGAAGAATTTCCTCCTAATATCCAGCCTATGCCTTCCCCAGCACAACTTGAGACTGTGTCCCTTTGTTCTGTTGCTAGTTGCCTGGGAGAAGAGGCTGACCCCCATCTGGCTACAACCTCCTTTCTTCCCAGAAAGTTTCTAATTTTTCTTTCATTACATTCTTAAGAGCATCCTTATTCTCATGCACCATCATGCTAGGCAACAATGTCTCTAGTTTTGCAGCGCCTTTGTAGGTGAACCACACAGCTCTAACAGATGCTTCCATTCGGGGGGAAAAAGAGCCACTCGTAAGCAAATATCTCTTAATGAATTTACAATTACCTGCTACTAAAATCTATATAATTTTACTAAAGTTTAATCAGCATAAAATTAATTTCACAATTAATAAAAGGCAATTGTTATTAAGAATACTGAAAGAAGAAATTCTTAGGATGGTGTACTTCAAAGCACTTGAGCCTAGATTTGAGACAGTCCTTCTCCTTCTCTATGCTTTTTGTCCTTCCTTTTGGTTGTCTCTACGTTACCAGTGACACAGAGCACACTAAGCACAGAGACTATACATTCAGTTTTTACTATTCAGCTGTGTACTTTGGTGTACAGATATAACAGTGAGCAACACCTCTCAAATTACCTAGTTACTTGCCACCAAGTGACTTACAGATTTGTTTACTGGTGTCTCATGAGTTACTTTAGGATTGGGGTTTTTGTTATTGTTTGGTCTTTTTTGGTTTTGTTGTTGTTGTGTTGGTTTTTGATTGGTTGGTTTTTGATGAGTTTTTGGTTGGTTGGTTTGGTTTTGTTTTAAACTGCTGCATATTGCTGTACATCAGAGTTAAGAAATTACCAGAAGTACTATGGGGCATAGGCCCATATGCACTTTTTCTGGGTATCTAAGAGACATTGTGGGTAATGGCCGCAGAGCTGGGGTTTCACTGATAAGATTTCAAGTCTTGCTCTGGACTTACTTCAACTCTTCCTCCTGCTGAAAGCTGCTTCCACTCTGTACAACTTGAATGCATATGTGGTTATGTGAGCTGAGATCTGACCTAGATCTGATGCTAAACACATTGTTTCCTTTTGCGCTGCTGGCTACAGAAACATTGTATCTCAACCAATCTTGCTGCAGCAGCCAACTAGTTTATCTTCATCTTTGAACAGATTCTTAGCCTTGGATAACAATGTGTTACTGTCGGTCAGGTAACACTGGCTTTTGAGGAGCTGTCGCAAGCAGTTGCAGTCTTTGCCTTCTGCTTAACTTTCAGTCAAACGTTGGGTAAGGGATTTCCAAAGGAGGAAATTTTCTTTATGTTGTTCCTGACCGGATCTTCACAAGACTGCTGTGGAAAAAGTTACTCTAGGAAGAAAACTAAATTCTTTATTAGTGACAAGGCTCTTTATTTGACATAAAAGGAAAGAACACTTCCATGGCCACCTTCATACTGATGAGCAGGGAAAACATAAATCTAACAGGAGGAAGTCCATCACAGAAAAGACAGACTGATAGGAAAGGATATATCTCAGATACTTTAGCATTTTAAAAAGACTTTTTATAATATAGACTAATGCAGAAAGATTTTCTGTTAGAACTTTGAACCCACGAGTATTTAGGCCTGAATGCTCTCACACAAGTCCCTGCACTAGTTTTATCACAAACACATCTGCTCTTTCATAACTTTACATTAAGTCATGTACAAAGACTCACCAAATAGAAGTAAAGAGTATTCGGAGTGTAGGGGGGAAATCCTTAAAATGTTTACCTAGTCATAACTAATAGCTTTTGATTGTTCCTTAGTAGACTTGGAAGCCTTTACAGAAAACACAATTAAGAGTCTTGACATTTACTGTGTGTTCCAGTTCAAATTTACTAATGGATGCAATTCAGTTCCTTTTTGCACCACACAATGCCACAAATTCAGTTCAGAGTGATGCAGACTTCCAAGGGTGAGCTGGGAATAATTACAGAGAAGGTCAAAAGCCTCTTGCCCAGCAGTAAGTACCATTTTTGACAGACTTGCTAGTTTGTTTAAACAGAACATTATAATAAAGTAGATATTGGAAAAGATCTCAAAGTTACTTTCATACAACAGAGAGTGCCCTTCATTAAGAAAGGTATTCCTCATATCCAGTTATGTGGAAGGTCACCAAGAAAAGAAGGACCTTTTAATACTGAGGTGTAACTGCAGTTCTGGTCATTACGAGCTGCAACTTTCTATCCAAAGTAGGATTTTATTGCCAGACTTGAAATTAACAGTGTGTTGGACATCCAGCTCGGTGCAAACAGCCTGCATAAGTATTCTCAAACCAGTTCCCTTGCGTGAGAGAAGTGATGTTTTTGTGAATGAAACCAGATACTGAAGAATTAGAAATGCAGATACTCCTCTGGTCACTTTGCAAAAAAAGGAGTAGGAGTAGAAGAGATGCTGATTACAACAAGCTGTCTATATAGAGGAAATGTGTGGAGGTGTGGGAACATGCATATAAACCTTTCTCCAGAGGTTGTCATTTCATTAAAATGAATAAAACTCAGAAATGTGTTCCTTCCTCTGCCCTCCCTCCACATAACAATTCTTGCTGAGCAAAGTGTTAGTCCTGGACAGACAGAGATGTCACCATTTTGACTGATAATCAAGTTCTTGCAAACAAACAGCAAAATTACCTGTTTTCTTAAGAACAAACACCTGTATTGGGTTGATATGGAGGTTTTTCAGATTCTCTGAAAATTCCTTGGAGTGGCACGGACTTGCTGTAGGATCAGGGCACAGCAACAGGTAGACAGATATCATTGGTGAAAGCAGTCTAGGGCATCAGTGGCATTCCTCAACACAAAGAGAGGCATTACCCTTACTTCTTTAATTTATTTTTATATATTTATTCAGAGCATCTGAAGTACTCAAAAATCTTCATTTAAAAAGAAATACCGTTCCCTGATTTGAGAAATAAACATCTCACAAAGTACTGAAACACTTCAACTTCAAAAGAAAAACAAGTAGAAACTTTTGTCAGTTTACTATGAAACTGCCAATAACTCTGTATTCACTGTTAGTTATTTTTATCAGACAAGGAAGTTGGCTAAAAGCCTGGACAAAGAGGTGGGTCTTCAGTCCCTTGCTGAACATGGGGAAGATCAGGTTTAGATGTGTTTTGAACAGAAGGAAGAGCTGCTAAGGTAGCAATTATCTGTCCTCTGCAATACCACACCCAGAGCTCCTTCTACCTTGTCACTGCAGCTTGCTGAAGGAGCATTGTGGTACGGAAAAGACAATCCTCATCATTAGGTGTCTGGCTCACATGGTGGATCACTACATGATACTTCATCTAGAGATGAAGCACGATATTGTCTCGTGATCCTATTTTATTTAAAAGCCTTTCAGTCCCTTTGACTCATGGCCTGATACAGAGTGTGCAGCCTATTCAATCCATACAGGATTAGGATGGTAACAAGATCTGCATATAGCTGGTGAGCGTGAGATCACAGCTGGTCTGCTGCAGTAACCTCCCTCTTGCAGCATGCGTCACAGGCATGAACCGTTTGGCCTGTAAATCAACAGGTTTGATCTTGCCTTTGGATGATTCCTGAATAGGTTGCTGAAAGGTTCTCAAAAGCACCTCCACCTTTCAAATGGACTCCACCCTTTTTACTCATAGTGGGTTATGAGGAAGTTGCTGCCTTTGTCATTTGTTGCTTAAGCTGACCTGTTAAAGACTATAAATGTATTTTATGCCATACATAAATCGCAGGGCTTCTAGCAAGTCTCACAACAAAAGAGTCCTTTAGGTATGAGCATGTTACCTTCAAGACATGAGAGAGGGTGTAGGCTCTGTTTGTTTCAGGATTCAAAATGTGTACACAAATAGAAATGTCAATTCCAATTATAGAAATTATTTGTATGTATTTCTGACCACATCTGAATCAAATCCAGAACCTAGAATCATGACAGCTTTGACTCTGATACCATCTTAAGGACAGACTGATTCATGCAATCCACATTTTTTTAGAGGGTTATTCACTAACACATACGTTTTGACACAGCAGGTCAAGTGAGTAATATGTCATACCTCAGCACTCCACAGCAACGGAAATTATTTCTTGATACAGTATTTCTCCATCTGCTTGATGGAGCGTCTGTACTTTCATGCTTTTGGAGCAATATGTTATTTAGTTCTAATTCCACAGGTCATTTTCATTTAAATAAACCTGTCACAGATTTTGCTTTTCCAGCCTGAGTTAGCCATTGGTACCCATGCCCAGCATTCTTTGGCCAAGAAATGCTCTGGCAGCATCTGTAGGTGTGAACAAACAGTTCCCACCCCCTGTCCACCTGAGGTCCTCACATGGAATCTGCAAAATGTATGTCCAGGTCCACTTGGGCTGACCTCCTCATATGCACTCTGACCTTCTCATAGCAGGATGACAGCTTACAAACACTCTGGATATGTTTGAACACATGAAGCACTAAGAGGAAAACCTCTCCATTGCACCAACCTTGTGACCTCCCAGTTGGTCCAGAGTAGATTTGAGTTTTGGATGGCCTCAGGTAATCCTTGAGACACAGGACACCTACATCAATTCATCTACATGTTCTTACCAGGCAGAAGTCTCTCTTGGCTTTTACAGTGGAAATTAGATGTGGCTGTGCCAACATGTATCAGTAGGGAAATGCACCCTTAATCCATAAATGTTTGCTTTATAAGGACTGAAGTACTATAAAAGCCATTCCTTTATGCAATACAGCCTACAGATTATAAAACTCAAGAGACAACGCATGGATTAAGTGCATTACCACACAATGGACATGTGTCAGTTGGGTTTTTATCACCATCAAACAAGAACTGGGAGTCATAAGAAAAGTATTTATAGCAATAAATCCCATCTTAACATGATAACATTCAGATTGAACACTAAAAGAACTAGAGGTACATGGATCATGAAGTGAGTCAGGTATTCTAGGCAACCCATGACACATTGTAAAGTAATTACAGTCATATTTCTGTCTGGCTAACAGAAGTTGCAGGAGAAATTGCGCTTCGCAGGTTTTGGATATGAAACCAGAAACATCTGGGCTGGATGCTTGTTAATCTTACTGCAGTTAAGTATAGACAACTTTTCTTACCATTAATGACATGATCTATGCTAGTAAACAGCTTCAAAATGTAAGGAGCACAAATTATAACTGCTTTCATAAGTCATGTAACAAGGTATGCACTGTTCTCCAGTCTCACATAATCACAGAAACACCACTGCAGTAGTTTGCTCCCTCTGGATTTTTCCCTTTTACATGTGTATGCTGACAGTTTGCTTTGCTTTACTTTGATCACTAATGTGGTTAAAATTTGTAACCCTCTGGGTGACTACCATGGACACAGAGCACATCTCTTTCAACAGGTTCCTTTTTCCTGGCGGTCATACAATGTCTCTGATTCACAGGCTGCAGGATAGTGGTGGTGAAATCATTGGCACTTACCATCCCTTGGCACTGGGGACCAAACTGTGAGCTGGTGTTAGCTGGGGATTACTGTGGAGTGGAGAATACCATCCTTGACTTTGGCTTTTGAGGCTCAGTTTCTTTGTCAGTGTTTTTCTCTTTCGCTGCATTTCAGAAACTGGGAGGAATGCAAATGTTTCTGTATCACACTGTATAATTTAACAGAAGACTAATATTTTGTCTGGCAGCCTTTGTAGCTTGTATAGATGATTTCTTACACCAAGTTTCCCCTTCCTTTCTCCCTCTCTACTCTGTCCCTCTGTGATGTTTTGAAAAATAAAGCTGTTTAGCTACAGAACCCTTTCTAGCATTTAATAAATTAGGTATGGGTTAATATGGCAAATGTCTTTGGTATGTGCTGCTCCTTTTCATGTGCTTTACTTAAAGCTGTTTTACCAAAAACAAGTTCATTTGAATTGACTGAAAGTGTTTCACTGAGAACGATGTTTAATGAAAAAGATTTTTTGAAGAGAATTTTCAAGGTGGAGAGAGGAGAAAAAGAGGCAAATAATTATTTTTAAAATTATTATTATTATTATTGCTAAAAAGCACAGACATTTTGATTCAATAATCCATACTTGCCAAATTTAAAATTCTCATTGTCTAGATCCTAAGAGGATCATTTTGGTATCCCACATAAATCTGTTTCTGCTCTAATCCTCCTCTGTGAGCCAAGTGTGTTGCTTGGACTGTATCTCCTGTCATTTGTAATAGCCAGAAGGCCCACGAGGCAGTTCAGCAAGAAAGGAACATGCATGGGTGATGTTCTCTGTGGTGTTCAGCTCATAGGAACACTTTGGTTATGGCTTCCATAAGGTAGCTTGACACCTCTTCCATATAGAATATGGTACTTTTGAGTCAACATTTTACAGTTTTGAAACAAAACTCTGCTTTTGCAATGGTCCTTATAACAGCAATGATGATGATGTTAATGATAATAATCATAGGATCATAGAATGTTTTGGTTTGGAAGGGACCTGCAAAGGTCACCCAGTCCAGTCCTGCTGCTGTGAGCAGGAACATCTGACATTAGAGCATGTTGCTCACAGCCCCATCCAGCCTGATCTTGAATGCTTCCAGGAATGGAGCATCTACCAATTTCTGGGCAAGCTGTTCCAGTGTTTTACCACACTCATTGTAAAACAATATTCTTTCTTAAAATCTACCCTCTTTTAGTTTAAAATCATTACACTTTGTCCTATCACTACATGCTATGAGAAGGTCAGGGTGCACATGAGCCAGTCAGACACACTTTTTTCAGGTTGCATATGAAGGACCTCAGGTGGACAGGGCAAGGGGTTGCTTATTGATGAGGTTCACAGGGAGGCAGTTCTCAATAATGGGGATAATAATGTGTTCATGGGAAAAGAAATCTCATTTTCTGGTTAGCTCTACTCTTCCTGCTTTTGTGAATCTTTTTTTGTTGAGAAAAAGTTCCAAGGAAAAGTGAGACTGACATGAGCAGTGAATAATCCAGAAATCTACACTAGGGGTTTTTAGCAATTCTTTCACCAGTGAGCTCTGCTTCCTTCCCAGATGAAATCAGGCTTCTGGAGTACTCAATATATCTTCTCAGGCATAGGCAATCGCTTTTTCTTTAAAAACATGGAATGACTGTAACTTTTTGCCTGTAATTATTTACACACACTCACACCACACCATACAGCACTGCCATCCTTTTGTTTATAAAATGAAATTTAAATAATGCTGCTATGATCCTCTTGACTGAATGAAGTGTAAATAACAATCAAAGCTTCCACCAGTAAAAAATATTAGAAATTTAAAATGGTGCTGCCAAAGAGATGAGTATTTAATACACTGCTCAGTACTTCCCTGTTTTTCTCCTTTATCAGTGTATTAATTTTCCCTTGTTGCACCAGCACTTTAATTTTTTTTTTTATTTAAGTAAATTATCATGGCTGAGGTAAGTAACACAATTATTCTTTGTTAGCTGGCACATTGCCATTCCTTTCATGTGTTCAAGAGTCAGCTATGAATTATAAGGATGTAATGTCCCTGATGAATTTAGTGGTGACATCATAAATCCTTACTTTAATGAAGACACTAATAGGCACTGTTGCCAGTAATTTGCTGACACCACTGATAGTTAAGGGCAAAAATAAAGATGTCTTTCCTGGCACAGTACCATGGAAGCCAAAGCTACTGGGAAAGAAAATACCAGCCAGGTGACTTTCAACTCCTTTGGAAATACATCTGTTAAATGGAGAACAATACACCTACATAATGAGTGATGCTTTTCTGTACTCAAAAAGGTTTTTTAAACCAGTCAGTTGAATACAGAAAGAAAAAATATGTATTTGAGTGATCTAGCAATAGTTTGTTAATTATTGCAGCTTCACTAAAGCAGTTCTGGAGTTGTTTGGGAGGCATCATCATTTAAACATGTGGTCATCACAAAACAGAACTCAAACTAGTTGTCTGTGCTAGCTTCCTTCCTGCTCTTTCTCCAGTGGGGAGTCATGTTTGCTCGCCCTCTGGTCTCACATCCTCGTTTAGTACTGGCTGTCACATACCACAGCGGCAACCCAGTGAGGTTAGCATGACCACGTGGGCTTTGGGGTCACTCCAGGGTGAAATAGTGACCCATTCCTCCTAACACGGAGACACTCACGGGCAGAGCTGGCAACTGGACCATACTGAGATCCATCGGCACAGACAAGGAGTGTCTGTTTCTGCAAGACATGAATATACCAGACTGGCACAATCTGCGGGACACAAAGGAGCTTTGGTTGTGTCTTGTCAACACAGTGTATGGCACCTGTGGTAGTTTGAGGAGCCCCAGGTTCCCTTAAGAAGACCACAGGACAAAGTCCTGTACCTGGGGATGGAAATTGTAATTTTGTAATTCAATCCTGTAATCCTTCCACCAAGTTGTAAGTGAGCAGCAGCTCTGTCTCTTTTCTCTTTTCTCCCCTCCTTTCGGATCTCTGGAGGGACTCTTATCTGGGTAACCATGTGGGAGTAACCTGTCTGCAGCCTTCAAGGCTGCAGCCACAGCAAAGTTCCAGCTGCACCATTCATGGCCTGCTCGGGCCTAATGGGAGACAATGTCGGGGTGCAGGGGGGATGAAAAAGAGCACTGGGGTTTTGGTGGCTTTAGCCCGGTTGGGGAGAAGGTTTTGGGGGAATTCTCATGTATCCTGTATTTGTATTAGGTGTTCAGGATTCATGTATGCCATATCTTTTCCTGCACATCTTTAAATACACGTTTCTGTATTCCTCTCCAATCCAGTAAGAGCGTTATGATTTTACTGCCTTCTTTTTTTAAAGGAAAGCAGTAAAATAATCAAAGTCCGTCTGCTCTGTAAACTACACTATGACAGCAACCCTTCACTCTGCCCATCACTCCTTAATGCTGCCTAAGCTTTCCAAAAGAAGAAGTCACAGCACACATTTGTAAAGAAATGGTTGTCCTCTGGGCTGATTCCTTTAAACACACTCTACAACAGAGTCCCCTGTGCTGCCTCCCTGCATCATAGTTGCTCAGCACACTTCTTTTTCCAAGACCTTGAGACCTCATTTGATTTCTTCTCAGGTAGATTTAAAAGATTTCTCACATTTCTCCCCAACCATCTCTATGCTCAGGTCTTCCTTTTCTCTCACGAGTGTCTTAAGGTGGAACATACTGAATCCCAACACACATCAGGAAACCGAAGATCCCAGATTTTGCATGTGGCTCTTGGGCACTAATATGAAAATCTTTTCTGTACTAAAGTGCATTAGAATATTAGTTACTCAGTTTAGTCCAAGGCATCAGGTAGCATTAGTGATATCATTATAAAAATCTTCATGTTAGGATTCAGGCTTTGAACTTGGCTTAAAAAGAATGCTGCTGGAGAAATTGGTTCATCTTGTTTGCCTTCTCTGTTCCTAAACAATTTGAATTGTTATATTGTGTCTGTGCCCCCAAGAATGAGCATTTCTTGATCTAATTCAAATGGTAGGTGAGGTTCACAAAGCCAAAAGACTCCAGAAGCTGTGGCTTTGAAAGACAGCCAAAATGTCTGCCTTCTGCCATGCAAAATGTAAACGCTGCATATAAAATAGACTTCATATTATCTTGACAATGAATATGTTTGTGCATTGTATCAAGCAGTGCTCGGCTTCCTTATGCCATATGGTGCAGCTTTATTAATAGCACTGATTTTCATCTAATTTACCTAAAAGCTTTCAAACCTCCTGCTTGTGTAAACTACCTGTGACACCGACCTATAGCTCAATCCAGATCATACCTGTTTTAAACACTCCATGTGAATTTCTATCCAATTCCTATCTCCTGTAAACTTGCTGGGACCTGTCAGGGTTTCTACTTAATACTTTCCTGGCAAAGTATTGATATGACATTTGTAAAGGTTGCCAGACTGAATCGGTGGCCTGGATTTGGTAGATAATTCAGAACTTCAGTTTTTCAAGCCCTCTGATGCAGCAGCCAGCACTGCAGCCAAGGTTTAATATCATTAGTATATTAATTTATGTCAGTTGAGTCTTTTTTTTTTTTTTTTTTTTACCCACATTTCACAGAAGATCTCTTACCAACAGCAATTGATCAAATATGACAAGCTCCCTCTTGGCTATTGCCTGTGACGTAGGCTACTTAACTCCTGTACTCCTTCCCAGAATGGAAACTGTGGCTTTTGGTGAAATAAAGAAGCTTCTGTTTCTCTGCCACTGTCAGAAATGGAAATTCAGTGCAATCTTTTCATCAGCTTGAAATGCCAGATCAGATTAAAAGCCCTTTTGCCAAGAGGAGGGCATCTGATGCACTGCTTTGAACTGAGATTCTGAATGCTCTTTGGTCCACCACTTTGTAGAAGCACCTCAACCTTCCTGTTACTCCCCTCATGAGAGCTGCACTAAAGTGTTAATCATTAACAGAGGCTGAGGTCTTCTGGAAATAGCCCCACTAGGGCGAATTCAATCCTGCTGTTGGACTACCATGCTAAGAAGGTTACCTACCTCAAGGGGAAAACACACCAATGGAGACTTAAACTCACAGGGTGTACGCAGAACACTTTGTGGTCATGTAAATTGGATATTGTGACCTCACTGCTGAGGAGAGTGAGTAGCATGGGCTGTAAAAGTACCCAGGATCTGGCAGCCCTAGAGAGCAGTGTCTTTGAGTCAATCACTGATCTCTCGATCTTGGATATCTTAAAGGTTGTGATAACTGATCTGTATGCAAGTAACAGAGCCCATCACACCCAGTAGCCCAAGAAATCATCTGCCATCTCCCTCAGACATTGTCTTGTTACAAAATTTTTTCTGCATTTCACATACACATGGGGTGCCTGGTATGAAGTGTGTTGTTGTCATAATAAAATCATGGTGCATCAGATGGAAAAATGTGTGTTTGAGCACTTAGAGCTAGACTTGTAGACCACAAAACAGACTTCACAAGTAGAGGTCAAGGTGGCACCAATTAAGACAAAATTATATTTAATGGAGAGTCACCTGGATTGAATTAAGTGTATTTTCTTGGACCTAGCAGGCTGGAATCAGGATAAACAAAATGCTCCAGAATTCCTAGGTGACCTTCTAATAATTATGACCAAGTTTGAGTTTCAAGTCTTCAGAGCCTCCAAATTATCTTTTATATAAGAACACACATTGCTACTCGGGAGGTCTGTTTGTTGTGATGAACAGAACATAAAATAAATCCCTCACACACAATACTGCAGGTGGAGGCTCCAAAGCAGTTTCTCCGACCAATAGAGCTAATGGGCCTCCAGTGTAAACCACATTTTTGTAACTCCCTTTCTTCAGACCTTCTTTTGTTGTGAAAAAACACAATGCCAAAAGAACTTAATGGTTTTGTTTTCCAGTCCATAAACTGCTGACATGTCACTGGTGGTTAAACATACATGGTAAGTCTACCAGAGTTCAAGCTTGTGATACAGTCAAGCACCCGGAGCCATTGCTTTTATTTTTGTTGCAAAATTTATTGTTGTTGCACATTTAAAATATGATAATGGACCTCTGCATGGAAACACAAAATGAAAACATGATGCATACACTTCTCGGTCTTGTGGGTTCAGTCTGTGGCATCTTTGCCCTTTGTGCAGACAGGATGCCCAGGAGAGGAGAAGAAATCCAAGCAATTAGATGGAATCTAATTCCGGTACTTTTGCCTGTATGGTTTTTGACTGTGTGATCTACTTGTTCACATTAAGATGAACACTGGTCAACAGTTTTTCAACACATTTTACATTTTGAAATTGTGTTAGTTCAGTGAGCGCCACTGATCTAGCCAAGATGTTTCAATATCTACTTTAACGAGCCCAGAGAAGGGCCACGAAGATGATCAGAGAGCTGGAGCACCTCTCCAGTGGGGTCAGGCTGCAAGAGTTGGGGCTGTTCAGCCTGGAGGAAAGAAGGGTCTGTGGAGACATAGCCTTCCAGCATCTGAAAGAAGCCTACTAGAATGCTGGGAGGAGACTTTTTAGAAGGGCTTGTAGGGATGGGATGAGAGGAAATGGTTTTAAGCTTGAGAAGGGTAGATTTAGACTGGATATTAGGAAGAAATTCTTTATAGTGAGGGTGGTAAGACACTGAAACTGGTTGTCCAGGAAGGTTCTGGAGGTGTTTACGACTAGGGTAGATGAGGCCTTGAGCAATCTGGTCCAACGGAAGGTGTCCCTGCCCATGGTGGGGAAGTTGGAACTGGATGGTCTTTAAGATCCCTTCCATCCCAAACCATTCTAAGAATCTATGTAGGTCTTCAGATACATAACAAACACCAATTATTTGGACCATATGAATCTTGTCAACTTTCATCATTTTCTGTGAGCAGTGAAAACAATAAAAGCTTAGTATGTCCAGGCAGATGCAGAGAAGGTGTCTTTAAAATTCACTAGAAATACATGGTTTGGATTAAAAAGTGGACTGTAACACCATTTCAAATAAGAAAACATTCATTGTGGACTTACAATCTTTTCATACAGGCTTTTCAGATTTAGCCCAACTTCCAATGTCTTAATATTAAACCACTTGTCATAAAGACATAAACGTCACTCTCACAATATTTGCTTCACTTGGTGTTGATTTGAACCTTTAAGCCTGTAGATCATGGGTTTGCCCACTAGGATTAGAAATACTGGTTTTATACCACAAAAGAATGGGAATACCAAGATTCCCACATGGGATACAAAAGGTTTGGTCTTTCTCATATAAAGCTGGCAATAAATCTGATACAACGCAGAGAGGTTTGTACACATTTTTGAAAGATGTAAGTTCTGTATTTGTGCAGCTTGCAGTAGGGAAGCATATTTTAAAAGAGTAGAAATATACTAGCATCAATAATTCTTAGAAAGCTTGCAATTTCTAAAAACCTTTAAGTGTGATGTACAGCTAAAGGTGTAATGAGGATATAAATGGTTATCTTTGGCAACAACTGAGTGTTTTGCAGCCTAATCATTTAAAAAACTTTAAAATCCTCTTTTCCCTAAACTATGACCCTTATGATTAGTGTATAATCATATTCCACCCTCATCTTAGCTCCAGGGCTATTGATACTGCCCTATGTTCTTTCATCACTTTTTCTGACTTCGTATCCTACTTCTGTCTTAGCCCTTGATTGATGCTACAAGTGCCTTACCACTCCCTTCATATTGCTGTTACCTTTCTTCTCCCTTCAGCTTCATTGCCCTCTGCTAGGCAGGAATTAAAGACAGCAACCAGATGAACCTCTGTAACATCAGGTCTGCATGAAGGTCAGAAAACCTGTTGACTCAGGAGAACAAGAACAGTGCGAGACTTGCCTTCCCAAGTGGGAACCCATGATGGTATTTTTGTGGTTGTGAGTAATGCAGCTGTTGTAAAAGGATGCTGAGAAACCCTGCGAAACCCTGCATCCTGTGCTCCTCTCCCAAATAAAAAACGCCATCTCACGCTGTAGCTACTGTATTATCATAGCTAAATACATTATATGAGATTTATGAAATACTTCCTATCTTAGCCCTCTGTCAATTTTAATTAATCTTACAGTGTCTCATGGAGATGCCACTGCAGTAGGAATAGCATGTGTAATCCTAACATAAGAGATGTGTTAGATACTATGCACAGGGAACAAGATATGCTTAGTGACATTTGGCGTGAACTGAGTGAAATGGCTCCAAATCAGCTATTTCATGAAAAACTGGCTCTGATAGCAAAACATACCAGATTCTGAGATGGGTCTGGGACAAGGATTTCCTTCATGAGTGACAGGGAACTCCCTGGAAACATCTAGGAACGTGAATCCGTGACTGATGTTTTAGAGAAGATTCATCTTGAGAACACACCACAAAGTTACCATTTCTGTTTGTGCTGCCTCCTGCCACTCTTGCTCATTATTTTTGCTAAACAGGTTAAATGATCTATTCTTCAGCCCTGAACTGAGTAATAACTCTTCTACCATCTCCAATGAGAGTGCCTGGAGGGCTCAGAATTCACGTGGAAGAGCAGGCACCACAGAAGTCAAAGCCTGGATGACTCCACTGTGCTCCCATGCTGTTCTCACAGGCTCTGTGTCCTGCTGTCAAGGCTCGGAGCATGCACTGCCTTCCTCCTCTTGAATCTATAAACACAGGAGTGAACTGGACTGCATCAGAGGCTAGCCCCTGTCCTAGACCCTCCAAACTTGGGGAAAATATGTGGCATATCATCTGGGGCACAGGGGTATGCCCACATGGGGTCCAAAAGAGCTCCATGTGTTGTGCAGCATAGACACAGCCAGTCTTTAATAGGGGCTGGCACTGAGCAGTGTGCCAGATTTCACTCCATGCCTTGGGGACCAGGGGCTGCACCACAGCCATGCTGCACTGAGCTGTGGAGACAGGGTCTTTCAATCTACCTGTGGCAGACAAAACCAGAAACAGAAAAGGAATAACAAAGAGACAAAAATCCCCACTTGTTTCTTATATTTATTAAGAACTTCCAGCCTCCTACAGCACAGTCACCTTCCACTGAATCTTTCGTGACTCTCTCTCTGCTGGGTACCACCACCACTCCTGTAAGTTAAGGCCCATGAATTAAGATCTGGTTACTACAACTCTGAACTGAATTCAAGCCTGAAATTGCTGGCAATGCCATCTCTACTTCCTACCAGTAACCTTCCTGCTAGGATAGTAAAGGAAAATATTTTGAGCCCTCGAACCTCCTTAAGGTTTATGAGTACGTGGCCATCAATATGAATCAAACTAAAGCTGACAGTCCCAGAGGGCCACATTAGTCTTCCCACAAAAAACCTGTGAATGTAGCACTTCTGTCCCACACTTGGCAGGATATTCATTTATTTTAATTTGCAGTAACCGTGACTGAGTTACATTCATCTTCCCAGATGCTGTTAGTGATGAAAGCTCAAGGAATAAGCCTTTTCTGCTGTTGATGTACTGTGTGCCAAACCTCATCTTGAGCCCCTGGCTCCCGCTGTACTTTTCTTGTGTCTGTACCGCTGCTTTGTGATAAATGAGACTTGCAGAATCACACGTACTGTGGTACAGACACAAGCATCTTGTCTGGGGAGTGGTCAGTGCCGGAGGCTAGAAACTTGGGTTATGTGTACATCTGCGGAGGCTCATGTAATAACTACAGCAAAGTTATTATAACTAAAGCAAAGGTGCTGAGGCTTTGATTACAAATGTCAAACAAAATGGGAAACAAAGCAAGGCTGAGGAAGGAAAAGGGCCCCAGCCCTGCTTTCTCCCCCCCCATCATCACAACAAGCCACTTTTCTGCCTTCGCTTTATTTGTTCTAAAAGCCTTCACAGTCTTCCTTTCTTGGCACATTCACAGAGTCTTGGGAAGCTCAGAGTTTACTCTCAGTTACACTGAAAAGCTCCAGATGGTATAAATGATCATTTGTAAATAAATGAATAATCAGAACAAAAAAGCTCTGCTGAAACCCTCTACTGGCCTTTTCTAATTTTTCATAGAACGCCTCAGAAACAGATTGCATACTTCACCAGCCGACTGAAAAACAACCACTCTACCAGTTTGTGCATACTGAAATCAGCTTAATTTCAGGTTTTTGATTTCCATGTAGCTCCTTACCCCGCCTTGTTTCTTACTGGAAGCAGAGATGTAGGAGATCTCTGCTTTCCGGTGGAGAGAGGTGGCACCAAATTCGCTAGTCCCAGGTTTCCCCCTCACATCATTCACCTGTGAACCCATCTGCCACCCTGAAGTTGAGGTAAGTACCCTGTAAGGGTGAGGCTAAAACCTCTGCTTTGTCCCTGCTGCGCCTTGAGGCTTTATCGTCATCAACTGCCTTTGTCCATGCCTGGGTGCTGTGGTGGTGGTAGTGCAGTGGGTGGGAACCAGGGCTGTTTAAGTGACCATAGGCCCCTCTGCAGGTGGCCCATACTGTCCACTATCAGATGCACTTTGCAGTCTGGGCTTAGGCTGAGCCCACGCTGCCTGTGGGGGAGGCAAAGGCAGAGCAGATCCAGGGACCACCAGGGGCTTTGGGGCACCTCTTGAAGCACCAGCTCATGTATGTGGGACAGGCACAGAAGGAGTTTGAGCATTCACTTCCTCCCCTTGGCCTTGGCCTTTTGGCTATAACGTCTTAAAATAAAGGGCTTCAGAACTGCAGCTTTTGCATAAAACTTTGTAGACACTTGGATCCTAAGTTTATGCCAGTAATGCTCCTAGTGCCCACAGGCACAAATTCACAGAGGTACTCCAACTATCTTTAGAAGGAGCTAGTCACTACATACATGTACACATACACACAGTGCAGCCATGTCTGTGTATATAAATATATATGCTTTAAGCAGGTACATATTTGCACTTGCATGCCTATACATGCTATCAGTCAGGCTTCTGACATAGCTGGTAGTTAAGAACAAATGAGAAATTTAAGTAGTTCTATCTGTTGGATAAAGTGATAGCTAGGGAACACTTGCATCCTGCTTTCTGCAGTGGTTCTGACACATTCCCACCAGGCTGCAGGGTCAGGAGAGGAAGCCATTTTGCAGGAAATACTCTGCTGTCCCAGCCTCAGCCACATGCAGATGGGCTCTGTGCCATGCTGGCAATGAAGCAGTTTTGGCCCGATCCCTCTCCCAGTTCTTTGGACAATGTGACATGTGATTGCATCAGCCATGGTGGCTGCAAGTTCCAGCAGAGTGGTCACGTTTACCCTGGTGGAAAGGGCTGAGATTTTTCTGCCTCAAAATCAGACCCAGCTACAATGGTTATTTTAGTTGAGCAATTTGCAGTGGTTTCTTTTCTACATATATGACGTATTTAGTGAATGTATTTAACTATACTTCTTTTTCAGACAGAGACCACTGGCCAGAGGCAGAAAACATCTTTCCAAAGCAGCAAGCTTCCTTGTTTTCATTCAGTACCCAATGACAGCATTCGGCTGTCAGCAGTGCCATGAACGCTACGCCACAAGTGTCACATTTACAATCTCGTTGATCAGAGGAAAAGGCAATTTAATAACTCCTCACAGACTGCATACCAGGGCCTCTTCAGAGCATTGCATTAGCAAGAAACACAGAAGGGAGCTCATAATAAACGTTACAAGGGGAAATACCTTTGACTGATAAGGAGTTGAGCAGATGACAAATCACAAAAGCCTCCAGTGAACCCCTCAGGAGCAGATAACCTTGAGACGTACCTGCATATAAAGATTAAACAGCAACCCAAGCTCAGCAGAGATTTTTATAGAGCTTTGCAAGTGTCTTGGTTTCGCTGTTTGCTTTTGTAGTACTTTCTGGGCTTTATTGTTAGTTTCTGTCTGTTAATATTCTGTATAAGCTCAAAAATACAGACATAGAGAAGTTATTCTGAAGAAAAAAAAATTATTTGAAATATTTTACAAGGAGATTTTATAGATCAATATCTCCAGTAAACGAGAAAGATAACCAGGAAAGGGCACAGTACCCCTGTGAGCAAGGCTGTGCAAAGATATATAAAAAAAAAAAGAAGATAAAATATATTGACATGTTTGAGCTTACTGGCTAAATCTAGTTATTCATTCCTCTGTAAGTGGCAGTCCTAGTTATTATGGGCTATATATTTTTGGTAAGACAAATATGTGAGGCAGTAAATGCCTTCGTTAGTATGCTTCAAACAGGAAGGGACGTGGCTACTGTTGCTATTCAGGGCCTATTAAGGAAAATACCCATTGGTGGAAAACAACATGGCCAGTTATGGACTGGGTCAAAACCTTTACCAGAGTGATTGTTCTACCTACAGGATGAAGTCAGAGAGTATGGATCTGAAATGGTTATGTAGTACTCTGAACACCAGGAAATACTTTTTACTGTGAAAGTGACTAGAGTTCTGGCTATGGTTGACCAGAGAGGCTGTGGAGCCTCCATCTTTGGAGATACTCAAGCCATGTGGACACAGTCCTGGTAACTGCTCCTATGTGACCCTGCTTGAGCAGGGTGTTTGGCCCAGATGACCTCTAGAAGTCCCTTCCAACCTCAACCATTCTGTGATTCTGTCACATCTTGCTCATCTACTGAGTCCCTCCAGCTTTGCCTTTGGTGCTTTGTCTATTAAAAGGGTATAACTTTGCCTAATTTACAAGGATGTGAGGGTTGATAAGGGACACATCTCCACAGTATGCACCACAAGCATTGCTTTTTTGTACTTTTTGCTTTTCCTTTGGAAAGACAAATACTCAGTGACCACCAAAATTTGGCTCCTTTAGTCTCACCCTTTCAGCTCAATCCAATCAAAACCTGGAGAGCAGTGAAGTGGCAAAGGACCTGGGGGTCCTGGTGGATGGAAGGATGACTATGAGCCAGCAATGTGTTCTGGTGGCCAAGAAGACCACTGCTATTCTGGGGTGTATTAGAAGGGTTGTGGTTAGTAGATTGAGAGAGGTTCTCCTTCCCCCCCTCTACTCTGCCCTGGGGAGGCCACATCTGGCATACTGTATCCAGTTCTGGGACCCTCAGTTCAAGAAGTAGAGGGAACTGCTTGAGAGAGTCCAGTGCAGAGCCACCAAAATTATTAAGGGAGTGGAACATCTTCCTTATGAGGAGAGACTGGGGGAGCTGGGGCTCATTGAGAGATTACCTCATTCATGCTTATAAGTATCTAAAGGGTGAGTGGCAAGAGGATGGAGCCAGCCTCTTCTCGGTGATGCCCAATAGGGCAATGGGTGGAAGCTGAGGCATAGGAAATTCCATGTAAATATGAGGAAAACTTTTTTCACTGTGAAGGTGACAGACCACTGGAACAGGCTGCCCAAAGTCTTGTGCAGTCTCCCTCTCTGGAGGTGTTCAAGACCCACCTGGACAAGTTTCTGTGTGATCCTGCTCTGGCAGGGGGAGGGTGAACATGACAATTATTTTGAGGTCACTTCCAGCCTCTTATATTCTGTGATTCTGTGTGATTCTGTGAAAATCTCATGCCACCAGATCAGAGTACAGCAGGATGGAGTACAGCAAGCAGATTGTTCAGCCAAACCCCTCAAGCAGATGTGCTTCCCTACTGCAGGCTGGCAAGGACGAACAGCAGATAGGCAAAAGTCTGCATGGGCAGAGCTTTGCCAGGGAGGCTGGCAGTTCCCTCAGGTTCAAGGATGATGCTGGTGCAATTGTTTACTGCATGTAGAGAGAGGACCATGCTTATCTGATCCAGCAACTCAGTGTGCAAAGGTGAAGGTAGTTACCAGAGCTGGTTCTTGTCACACTTGCAGAGAGGGAGATACGCCCTGCGTGGTGTACAAAACGCCACACACCAACTTCACACTCCAAACAAACTCTTCAGTGACAATGAGAGGGGAAAAAAAGAGGGAGTGGTTATATGACAATTGAGCTGTTGTTTGTGCAAGTGGGAGAAATAACTTTTCAGGAACAGACCACAGGTCAGAGCAGTGGACAGTGTGGGCGTTCACTGGAGAAGTCAGACTAAACAGGCAGTGATGCAGTTTAAGCTTATTGCACTGCTGGGAGCAGAAAATACTATTAAACACACACAGGACACGGAGGAAGAACAAACACGTTATTGTGTGGAAAGCAAAAGTGCTTTGGAAGGGACAGGAGGACTGGATGAGTTTTAAATTCATCAGCAGTTTGAGAGCTTAAAGATCTGTTCTAGCATGGCTTTGGTCTAGACACACCTCTTGACAAGGCTGAGAGATCTCTAAATCAAGTAACTTGCTTCTTCTCTGCCTGCAACCATGTAGCAGTTAGAGCTTTCAGGTAAATGCTCATATTGGTTAAAAGCAAATTATGTATGGAAATGCAAAGGAAAGGGAAAAATCACATTTAAGAACAAATTCCAACACTAAAGGCAAAAAAACAGCTACAAGGCTGTCTCGCTATCCCCAGTTGCCCTAGACTGGCTCAAACACAAAGGAAGTTTCTTTGAGGAGTGGTCACAGGGGAGAAGCCCACAGGCCTCAGCACATCCCTAGAAGCAATCACAAATACCAACCCTGAAGCCAGTCTGAAGCCAGGGTTTCCAGTGTGCCATTGCCCTCCTTCAGTAGCCGTTCCTTTTCTTCATGGGTACACAGCGAACAAATCTCCTCTTGGCTGTGATGGTACCACAAGCACACCAACTGTGCCACCTTGCCTACACACAAGGGAAGGAGAGGGAAAGAAGCAGAGACAGACAGATAAAAAATTCCATTTGAAGCACTTAGAGAAGCCAGATTATATAGTAATGCAAAATACTTTTATATCATTCCAGGACATTTTTTTTTAATACTGCTGAGTGCTATTTCAGTTGTTCCAGGACATCCACAAACACTGTGAAAGGAGAAAGAATGCCTATTCTATATGCTGGCTTTCAAAAAAAAACAAAACAAAAAAAAAATCAGAAAAGCAAGTAAAATCCATTTGTTAAGCAAACATTCCATTAAAAAAAAAATCACTATGTGTTTATAGAAAATATTTTTTTAACAAAGGTTTAATTTTAAAAAGTTATTAACTGCGTATTCCAGGAGCTCTGAGTCATCCACAGTAATAATTAGGGGTTTTGTTCCATACAAAATGCTTTATTTAACCTTCATGCCTCCATTCAGATAATTATACAAATGCATACAT
The DNA here is from genome assembly GCA_013399055.1 of Ramphastos sulfuratus. Taxonomy (NCBI): domain Eukaryota; kingdom Metazoa; phylum Chordata; class Aves; order Piciformes; family Ramphastidae; genus Ramphastos; species Ramphastos sulfuratus. The sequence continues at coordinate 137,798 of WBNM01033616.1, read as the reverse complement.
TTAAAGGTTTAAACTCTATTTCAATTCACAGCTCAATTCATAGGAAAGTTGAATACGGAAAAGCAATGCACCAACAAAATATGTCTGAGACACCATTAAAAACGATAACACTTGTTCATTTAAATCTTTGAGAACAGAGTGGAATAATCACCCTTTGACAGAATTTCATTAGGGGACTCCCTTTACATTATCATAGGGCAAAAATCACCATTTTACAGTAAGGAAAAAAAGCTCTGAGTATATTTACAATACATACACTATACATAAATACAAGAACAACACTTACATAATATTAATAAACTTATAACATAGGCGTTGCCTAAACACTACATAGTATATAAATGCAGAGGAAACTATTGGGAAATTAGATCTTCAGGCTTTTACTTTTGAAGAAAGTAATTTTTGCATTTAAAAGCATTTGAAAAGAAGGCAAAAGAAAGACTTAACAAACTAATATGCTTGCTTGCTAGCACTGGTATTTTTATTCCTTCTACGTGTAGGACCTCTATTGACACTATTGTCTCAATGGGGTTACCGATAATTACCTTCCCTTTTGCAATCTGGGAACAAGACTGAGGTGCCATACACACTAATTCCATTGCTGTGAAGCTTCAGTTCCAAATTAATCACTTTGTAAACTAAGGGATGTTTTTGTATTTTTACACAGGAGGATCAAATGAACACTCATCAGTACGTACGAGAATGGCCTGATTAGGAGGAACAATCATGGGCCAAAGGCAAACCCATCCTTAGGATTTCGCTCAACTAATGCCATAGGGGAATTTGCTTGTTCCATAAGTGACTTGGCCAAGAATGATATTTTTCATTATTCTTGTTTCTTCCTAAACACAGCTGAAAGAACTTTCCAATTTAATGGTATTTTTGACCCCACATGTTGATAGCAGTGTCCAAGTCTCCTTCATTTAGAGTGTATGAATGTGTGCGTAAGTCTGTGTGGGATGAAGGTCTTACGGCTGGCTGAATGTGCGTGGAACTTAAGTAATTCATTACTAGCTCTGTGTATGTTCTATTACAAGTGCAAATGGGAGGCTATTATTTTTTAGGGACAGACAGCAGGTCAAGAGAGCATACTGTGTAGGTGTTCAGTGGAAAACTTACATTATCAAGGAGGCAGTGTATAGGATAATAATGGTAGAAATAAACTAGGTGTGTGGTTTGATCAAAAATAAAATGCAAATGTAGCAGTGAAAAATAGTTTTACACAAGAATTTTCAAGATGAACTCTGAATTGTGAATAAGATTAGTTCAGCCATGAAGATTCTGGCTCACATTGTCTTTCCAAAGCGGATCTTTACATCTAGTAAGACAGGGGCAGGAATAAAAGCAATTTCTGAAGCTATTTTTGTATTTCAGAGTTCACACTTATGACAATCCGTCAGTCATCACCTGTTGTCTCCTACCAGACACTGAACTATTGTTTTTCAGATGTAGAGGTCACAGCATGGAGCAAGCTTTAGCAAGTCAATGTGTGAACCATCACTCACCTTTTATAACCCTCAGTATCTTGGTTCACTGAAACTGTTGGGGAACTTGGGAAGATGCTGCAGGTCACACATATGTAATACTGGATCTCAAACAGGTTTTTGTCTTAATTCACATGCCCAGTTTTGCTTGTCTGGAGGATTGAACAACTGTTTAATGAATGAGCAATTTAGTTTATCTCGTTATTTAAAATCGGTAAGCATGAACTGCTATATAAATATGCTGGTGAATCAATTAAATTAAGGAAAAAAACCAAGCTCTATGTTAGTTTTTCAGAAACTGGATGGTGAAGACAAGGTGTCCTTTTCCACGCAAGAACTAAAGCATAGGGCTGGAGTCAGCCAAACCTCCTAATGCTACAAGTTTCTAAGGGTGTCTCCTTGTAGTGTTGCTGCTCCAGAACAAAGAAACTAAACCCTCTTCTCCAGAAACGGCTCAGGTATGAGGCAAGAAACTAATGTTTCCTTGTCCTTCTGGTGACATGTTCCCTGGTGCCCTCCTAAAAGCTGCAGCATCAATTGTGTTATGTGCTTAGTATCTGGAGATCAAGGTCAGGATGACAGAGTAAATATATGCATATTCTGATGAGATTATTTCCACTGGTGGCTAATGCCTAAAATAAGTTGTTACTGAACTCATGCTCTTGTCACAGTCACCTGACATGCAGAAATGTCCAGTTTTTACATGCAAGTCCGTGTACCTTTTATTTGCACCTGCATTGCCTTCAGCATCCCTGTGCACACACCATCCTGCCTCAGTGAATAAAAACCAAACATCTACCTTCCCACTTCAGCAGCAACTCACTAATGGCTGCAAAAGTCTAGGCAAAATGTGGAATCCAATCAAAAATGTTGTCCAGATAAATTTAGAGAATGGCAAGCAATCTTTCTTGGCAAAGGTATTAGGACAACCAGACATGTTTTGATCTCAAATAAATTCATTTTTAGAAGCAGAAGAGGCATGAGGGATGGTATTACACTGCTATTTTAAGAATCCATTAGCAGCAGTTAATATTTTCTCTTTTACAGAAACCTACCAGATTAAATAATAATAATTGAGTGGGGAAAAAAAAGGAATGGAAGTCACAGGTGGCTGTTTTCTTGTAAGACCAATAAGTCTATGGATGCAAATCTCACTCCATTTGAAGAATACTGACTTCTCGTTTGCTGTTCATATAGTTTCCAGACTGACAGTCCCCGTTTTTTCATTTGTCCCCAAAAGAAAGAAAAGTGATATATTTTGTCCACTCCTGAAGTCCACCAGTTCTAAGATTATGTTAAATACTATAAGCTTTACATGGCAAATAAAAAGGAGACATAAGGTGAACTCTGTGTTTCCAGAGTTCAGTGCAGAGGATTTTTCAAGAGAACCCCCATTCTACCATACAACCTAAAAAAACCAACAACTCCATTGGGCTTATTGCTGGATTTTGGATTATTTCACTAGAGAATACCCTGGATCTATGGGCGTGACAGACACAAATTAGGAAGAAATTCCCTAAAACGCTGCTTGACAATGACCTCCATTCACACCTACCAAGAAGCGATATGGATATGAGTAAGTTGTAAACTAAGATTCATTTTCTTCTCACAAGTACACAACAGATGTTATTTTAGAAAATAACTAAAGCCTCTAACACAGTATTTCAACACGTGAAAATACAAATGGCACTTTGTGTTTGTTTCTGTGCTGCATTATTGTTCTCGGAGTAAAATTTCATTTTTGCCTTATCATTAACAGAATCCTGTTAAGTTATTGCTGTGTAAAAGTATAGGAACATCCCATCAGTTCTAATTACAGGCACTTTCAGTTTCTGTTTCATCTTTCAAAATAGATTTCAAGCTATCTTGCTGAAGTGTATGTGTATTTTAAATGTCATCACTGTCCTGTCACAATTTTGTTCACACGTAACTGCACCCAGAAGACTAAACTCCTCTGGAATCAGCAAAGAGCAGCTGATTATTTCAGCTCTGCAACCTTTATTTGAGATGCATTGCAGTCAGGGAAATACAAGAAATAGGATCAAATGAGAGTTTGCTGATACTGTATCTGCAGTTCACTGTAAAATGCCAGGAGGAAAAAAAACAAACCACATAATCGTGTCCCCCCTCCCCCCCCAAAAACACCTTTCATATGGTTTTCATTGTGATTAAGTGCTTTTTTTCCTTTATCCAAAGACATTCTGAGGGTTGACTTATTCGACTTCACTATATCGCACGCCATCTGCAAACCAGCAAAGATGTGGCCACTCCTTTTTGCAGAGAAAACATGCTCTGACAAAAGAGAACAATTTACTTCCTATGCTTTGTGTTTAAGCTTTGCAAGGCATTATCTTACCACTTTTTCTGATGAAAGCTAAAGGACTTTAAAAAATGTACTTCATTTAACCTATTTACATCCCATGTAAAATTGTGAGTTTGAAAATACTTCTCCACTATCACATATATTACAGAATATTTAAACTGTTACAAGTACAGTAAAATACTTTTGAAGTATCTTGATTTCTAAAGATGCAGTATCCTTATAGCTACATTTTTGTAATAAAACCTGATTTACTGTGAAAATTGATCAGAATGTAAGCCTTTTTTTTAAGAGCATGACTTCATAAGCATACATTACACAGCAACTGTTATGCTACAGCAGAACTGTGAAAAACACAACAATCTTTAAATTTCTTGGTGCACTTCTCCAGATATAAATCACAGGCCAAAGCATAATACAATAACATGAGCTGTTTTTTTTAAGAAGGTAGTTATAAAACAGACTTTATTTCCAAGTCTTCCTTTTCAGATTGTTGGGGGTTTTTTCTGTTTTTGTTTTTAAATAAACTTCTTTATTACCTGGACATGGATGGAGGCATGTGGGAGTGTTGGGATATATATGGATGAATGTTTGAATGAGCAGGAGGGAGCAGGGTGGATTTACTGAATGATCTTAAGACTTTTTTGCTGTGGAAGATGCAGTTTTGCACACGGACCATTCCTGACCAAAGTTCAAACTAAAAAATGAGTGGGATACTAACAGTGAAATTTACTCCAATTTTGATGTCCCCATCTTCAATAAAGGAGAAAGAGATTTTTTCCATTAAACAGCATTTATTACCAGAAGATAATTTTATAAATGGCAGTTAGAATACATTTGCAATGTGGCTAATGGAAAACAAGACTTATGATCACTGTTATTCCCACTATTAAAGGGGAGAAAGGTTGCCCGGCAATTCGTCCATGCTCTGCACTGTGATTTTACCCCAAATATCAACATCGCTGATGTAATTTTCAACACTGCTAATTCTGTTACACATTACTCCAGCAAATAATCATATATACAAGTCAGCCTAAATCTATTTAATTAATTGTGTAAGCATGATAGAGAATAAGGAATACTGCATCTTTATCTCCAAGTATAAACTGCTGTTGCAATGAGCCACTTTTACAGTGCTGAATAAAACAGGTGCTCAAAAAATAATGACAATTTGAAATTTAAAAAGTTCTGTATCAAAGCTGCTTGCTCATTGCATTTTCCTATAATGCTGGCTACTGAGGTTTCCTGACAAATCCATTGGATCCTTTTGAAAACTATATGAAACCTGACATTCTGTGGCACAGTTTCCCTTGTAGGGAAATAGGCACAGTGGAATGACCCATCCTTTACTCACATTTGAAAGCATAAATCTCTGTCTTCCTGAAAGAACGGGACACTGTGTATTTGTCTCTCCCAACTGCTTAATTAGGATGGACTTGCAGTGTTGTGGCAAGGTGAGATCTGGTATTTCTGCATGCTTCATATGATGGTAAGCCTTTGCTGTGATTATGAAATGCCATTGATCTGTGGTGGGATACCAGGATCAAGGACACTATCCTGGAGCAACCACCTTTGATCTTTGCACAGAAATTTGGTGTGTCCGAACTGCAGTCATTGAGGGAGGGACACCCTTAAAATCTGGGGGATATATGCTCCATATCCCAATCCCCCTCTCTCACAGTGTAACTTACCTTAAAATTCTTCTGAAAGAGAAAAAAAATTTAAAAAATGAGAAAACAACCTTGTAGAGTATTTGGAGTCAAACCCTGTGTGTGCTGGTATAAATAAGAAACTTGACAAGAACCATACTGGGTACTTGAAACCCAGTAGTGGACTACTGCTGGTTGTGCAAGTGCTCTAAGAGTAACAGCAGCACAAAAAAGCCCTTATATGTGGCCTGGAAAAGTTGAGGATATACTTCCTGCCTGTGAAATAAGAAAAATTAGTGTACACTCTTTTACCTTTGGCTTCATTCTGTCACCATTGACATGCTCTGCACCTACATACCTTGTGAATGCTCCTTTAATTCTGTACCACTTTGGAGTTCTTTGAATGAAACCAGACCCTCTTTCTGCTGCAATGTTTCCTATGCACAAAGTAATGGGCAACCAACTGGCCACAAGACAGATCAACCTTGGCCTTGGGACATGAGTCCTCAGACATATACTCCTTCGTGAGGCAGATCAGAGCTGCATACTGAAATTAAAGGTCTCAACTTCTCTCAGAGGAGTCTTTCCCTCTCTGTTGACTGCAGGGGGAGCCTGAAGAGGACATTGGTTTCTCCCAGTTATACTCTGCCTTTGTGTATAACATCAGAGATGGTCTCTCTCACAGCTGCTCTTGTATGTTAACGGAGTGGCCTTAAGAGTTTCTGGTCAAACCAACTTAATTTTCTATGGGAAAAAAATAATCAAACATTCTGAAAAGAATTCTGTATGCAATTGATTCTTCAACCAAATTACTGCTATTCAAGTAATCAGTCAGTAGGGCAGGAAAATAATTTTATCAATTGACTAGAGTTCTTTCGCTTAAATGCTGAGCATGCCAAATCCATTTAAGGGGGCTGATATTGAAGTACATACAAGACAGACCTCAGATGAACCATGAACCATCTCACGCACAACACTGACAACCGATTTTTAAACCAACAGCAGTAACTGCTGGCAAAGACCCAGTTCTGCTGCCCCTCAACGCCTCATGCCCTACTCAGGAGCCCTGATCCATGGCAGCCTTTTCATGCTTTGCACAGACGCTCAGCACCTTTGCTTCATTCCTGATTTGGAGCCAGATGTGGTGGAAGTTGATTAGCAATGCAGTCAATGCCTGCAAATGATTTGTGCTGTGTTTTTCTGATCACCTGGCAGAGGGGAACCTGAGCTCTGACAGTATTGAAGTCCTCTCAGAGCACTGATAATCTAACTGGTACTGGGAAATATTGAATGTATTTAAAGACAAACTCTAGGGCATGTGAAAGCAGTTATAAAGTATATCCCAGTCATATTAACTGTAATTGTGTTCATTATCTGCAAGGGTATTCAGTGCTGGCATTTCTTAAGATTACCTCAATTTCAGAACTTTCCCAACATTACCACAATTACTTCAGGATCAGAAGTTAATTCAGACTGGTCAAACATTCAAAAATCGACAAGTGACATCACAAGTTTAATCTGTGCAATTCCTGGAACCAAATATTCATAATCAAATACGTTGCAAAAGACTTTTATGTATACATCTTTCACCTCTAAGCTATAAAAATCTCAACACTTAAAAAAATCTTGCCAAGCCTCCTTTTTGTCAAATCTAGCTGAACAGACAGATGCTTGTGAGGAAAGAGAACAGAGAAACACTATCTTGTTTGCATGAACAACTGATGACTAAGAGTTTCTCTCTTTCCTACATAATTCAATTAATACAAATTGGTTTGCGATTATAGGGCTGTATGGGAATGATCAAGAATTTCCTTTTATTTAATCTGAAAAGGCTTGGATTGAAAATCCCAGCAGAGGCAGCCACTGGTACCCATATAAAGGGCCACTTATATCATACTAGACAGCTGGCAAAATCTTGTTATTCCCTAATTCCCAGGGAGAAACCTAATGTCTTGCAGAGCACCACTGCAGAAACATTTCTCCTTTCTACTTACAGTTCATCCACTGACTCCTCAACAATCAACTCTTTCATTTATCTTTCTTGCTTCCCAGATACAGGTATTATGTTAAAGGAAATGAAAGTATTTAATTGTGGTACCTAGCAGGTCAGTGAAACCATAAGAAAGATTAACTCAAATGATCTTATGTGCTATTTCTGCATACCTTTCCCCCACTCTGCCCTCCACCCCTTCTGTTGGTGTGGAGTAAATTATTGTTTCGAGAGCCATTTTAATCATTATTGCTTTTTCTCTGCAAGAGATGCAGCTGTTTACTCTGTTTTGTTTTGTTGGTACATGCAATTCCATTTCATGAATGGCTACACCACTTATCTTGGTACCAGTGAGTGTAAGATCTACTTCCTTGTGTTCAAATAACCATCACGGAGAAGTGGATTAGCTGCATGAAAGAAAACTGCATGTTGAAAATGGGGTAGTTGTCTTCAGATGACCTCTTTCTATATGAATCAGGAAACAGTTCTAAATAAGCCCGTGGTAAAATACAGATACTTAATATTGTACTTTCAGCAGAGATGCTGCTAACCCTCATTTATTTTACAGACTTCAACAATAAATGAAAAGAAAAAAACAAAGAAGAAAAAGTTTAAATCGCTGGTGTCCTCTAGGGCATAATGAGAAATTGTGGTACAATATTAAAATGCCACCATCGTTATTGCAAAAGTCGCTCAAGTGACCCTTTAACTCCCTCTGCAGTGGGACCTCTCCAGCAGATTCTTCTTGCCTAATTGCATGCAGCTTCTCTGCAGCACAGCTTGGTCATAACACTGACACCAGCCAGATGGTATTCAAAAAAGGAGAAAAGATAGGACAATAAAGGTTTAGCGGTCTTGCATTCATCATCATCATCATCATCATCATCATCGTTGGTTTGTGGTATCTAATCCTCCAATCAGCAGTGATTTTTTTCAGGAACAAAATGTCCAACAGCTGAGAAAACATACAAGCTATAAACATTTTTTGTCAAAGGATGCAGCATGTAAAATAATGCCCATTCCTGTAGCATTTTGGCTGCTATTTCCCGGGTGATTGTGATGACACTTTCAGGGGGTAGCCATGCTAAAGGGCAGATGGGGTTAGCTTCGGATGGTGAGGAGAAGAGTGGCACTTCTTTTCCTGCTTTTTTTTTTTTAATTTCTTTTTTGTTTGTTTGTTTGTTTTGTTATGGACATCAACGAAAGCCCTGCCTGTTAACACTGTAGAGGGGGATTCAGCCCTGCTGAATTCACTCCAGATAGTTAAGAGACCCAGCTCTTAAACTCAGCTGGAACAGGTAGCGTTTCTCAAACCAGCATGTGCCTGCGGCGGTGGAGCGCCAAGTGATCTGAGCGGGAAAAGCTGCGGTCACAGTCTGCACACTTGAATGGCTTCACTCCTGTGTGCTTGCGGTAATGCCTCGTCAGTTCGTCGGACCGAGCAAACTTCCAGGTGCAGCCTTCCCAGGTACATTTGTAGGGTTTTTCTCCTGGGAGAGACAAAAGAAAGAGGGAAGGGGGGAAAAAAAAGGTGGTGATTTTCCCCTTGTTGCTCTTAATCCCTGCAACCCCTTCTGCACGCTTCCCATGAACACCCACTGCCTAAGGGTTGCTTTAGGCCAAATTACACAATTGTGAGGTACTGAATCTGTTGAATATAAGGAAAGGGCCTTGAGATTTATCATTCCTGCAGCATTCACATTACTAAGAAAATCAGCAGGATTAAAGCAACAATATAGATCCTACCTCACAGGGGTGATACAAGGATTAAAATCAGGACAAAGGGCTGTGTAATTATTCTCATGATTACGATACAAGCTTGCTACTTTTGTCTTGCCAGGCTATGCTTTCTTCAAAAATGGATGGATTACCTGATATTTCAGCAACTTATCACAGGATGCCACAGTCTTCCAATCATTTTAATTAAATTTATGAAGTTTTCCAATTATTTGCATGAACAACACTGCAGGACACTTCTTAGCAAGTGGGTAAAAATGAATTACCAGTTCCTAGTTAAACATAAATACTCAGTCTGTGAAGTGTCCTCTTTATTTATTGCACTTGCTTTCAGCAAAACTAATTTTGCATGTAAGATGTTACCAGGAGTGGTGTACAAGCTTTAAATGAACTCAGCCTTTGGGACTTGCGCTACACTGTTGATAAATACCCATTTACTTCGATGAGATCAGACTTGGGCCAAGTGGAGATTTTTGCCATGTTTGTAGGCTATCACAGGTTGTGAGGTTATTTTTCACCTCCCCTTCTGCAACCAACTAATCACAACCAGAACAACTAAAGAGCGGCAACAACCATTTCCTTCATCAGGCACAGTCGTTCCTCAGTTATTTATTATCTCTTGTGAATCATGAGCAGTTTGCAAGAAACTATTTCAATTACATGAACCAGTAACGCAACACTTGCTTTGTCGTAGGCAGCACCTCCCTCCATGTGTCTCTTCAAAAGTAATTAAATGCTTTGCTGAGAGCCCTTGGTTTCAAAAGAAAATTCCTGAGTAAGAATATCATCACGAAGTTCAAACAGCCCAGAAAAGTCCATCTGAAATGGCCATGGATACCTCTGTAAAGAAACTGGAAGCTGCCAGCAGGGCTGTCAGCAACGTTTGAGCCTGTTGGGTTGGTACCTTCTGTGAACCATCTGAACTGTGCTGTAGTTTTTATGTCAGATGGGGGTGAGAAACAGTTGCTGTGAAGAGAACTCAACAATCCAGGCTCTCAGGTGACCAAGCCCACAGCTGTACCAGCAGCAAATTAGCTTAAATAATTTTATAGTCCTCACCCAAGTGCAAAGCACCAAATAGTGTCCATTGCCCTGAGTCCCCTGCCTGGCTGTAGCATTAGGCACCTGGAATCTGGCAGCTGCTACAAGGTGGATGGGCACAAGCTACACAGCAGATGGAGGGTTGCACACTCTTGCCAATGACACAGTGCTGCAAAATGTGCTCAGACTCACCAATGATTTGTCTTAGATATGTATCCTCACCACAAACAGCTGATGTGGAGTACCAAACAAACATGGCAGTATGCCTGTCCAACTTGGCAGGCCTATTCTAACAGTCTCTTCACACTACATCGACACTTTCCAAGTGGAGAGCTTGCCTTGTCCATCCTCAACATATTTCTAAATTCTCATTTTGTTTAGACTCTGGATACAGCCACGGTTGACTTCTTTGATCACAGAGACTTCCAGAGCAAAGCATGGGGCTATTTCTTAAGCTCTGGATTCTCATTTAAAAGCATCTGAAATTCTAAGTCTCTCCAATCATGAGATCCTTCCCCTGCAATAGCTTCTTCAGTACAGAAAATCTCAGATCTTTCCCTTGGTAGAAGGCAAATGGAGAACCTGATGCAGGAAGGGAGAGCTGGTGGAAGACAAATACCAAAAACACTGTGCTAATCCATTAAAACCATCCTTTTGAGCAAGAAAGGAAAGCCAACTGATGGAAGGATGTGAATACAGATCACTTGGCTGGAGTTCCCAGGTGTTTCTTCCTTGCTCGTCAAGGAGCCCAGCTTACCCAGCCCCTTATCGAGTTATGTGAAATAGACAGGACTAACCACATTCCTCCTAAGCTATTTACGCCATGGAAGGATATCACTCTTATAAGCTCAACCTAAGAAGACCTTTCATTACTTTTTTCAATTGAACATACACATATAGCAAAAGGTGGCAAAAAAACCCAGGCAAAGTAGCATTGCTCTCAAGATGTTCACTCATGTGCACCTTAAAAAAGGAAAACTGTGAAAGAGATGATTTTTCATTAGGATTAAACAAAAACATTTCACACAAACCTAAGTTTTAGTAAAACAACAATACTATTACTTCTCTGTTTAACACCTATAATAACTGTGGATGGACAGGTGCTAGAAAAACAAGTGTTATTCATAAGTAATATTATACTAACGCCTAACCTTTTGTTTTGTAATATCCAAGGCATAAAGACTAACTACTGAGTTTGCAAAAAACAGACAATCCAGAAGTTGAAAGGATGCCGAAACCATTAGCAGGAGCAGAATTCCTAGAGGATAGGAAGTTTTGGTTGATGAGCTTGAGCACTCAATAGCTAAAATTCTCCGTACAATCAACAGAGAGAAGGAACATATCAGTGTAGCCTAAAGAGTAGTGAGTGAGGAGGTGGACAAAACTAGATTGTTACTGAAGAAACCGGCCCTAGTTTTTCTCCTTTCCTTTTCCCTTTCCTTTCCTTTTCTTTTCCCTTTCCTTTCTCCTTTCCTTTCCTTTTCCCTTTCCTTTCCCCTTCCCTTTCCCCTTTCCTTTCCTTTCCTTTCCTTTCCTTTCCTTTCCTTTCCTTTCCTTTCCTTTCCTTTCCTTTCCTTTCCTTTCCTTTCCTTTCCTTTCCTTTCCTTTCCCACTGTCTTTCTTTCTCTCTTTCATTCTTCCTCTTTCTCTCTCCTTCTACCTCTTTCTCACTTTCTTTATCTCTTTCTACCAATTTCCACTTCAAGATCAGATTGCCATGAAATCGAAGTCAAATACTCAACCATTTTGGCTCAGCCACTTCTGCCTCTGTGTGATCTCTTGAGCTTAAGTAGTTAACAAATACTTGGGTTCAAAGTGTGGGCACGTTTCGGCTCCTTGGATGGCTTGGCAGCCGCTGGAGCAAGGGTGCAGTTACTGTCACGCACCCAGATACTCAAATTCTTTCAGCTCTAAGGAGAGAAAGCAGGTGGTGTGTCTTGCTCAGGGTAGTGGAAACACAGGCATGAAAGAGAGAACAAAACAGTACACAGTTTTTGGAAAATAGTAGTAAAGAGAGCTGCAGAAAGAGACTAAGAACCTGCAGTAATTAACACAAGAAGAGAAAGAAAACTGGAAAATCCTGTTAGTTAGTTCAGTCTTCTGAATCTGTACAGTTTTAGACTTAAAGAAGCCACACAATTAAAAATAAATGCCTGAAGTTGTGAACATTTTCACATGAGCTAACTCTCTACTTTTGAACCTGTCTTTGAAAGCTCTGTTGTTTTGACCTCAAATCTGACAAAAAAACCCAAACCATAAGGTCCCGAAACATAGATAAATTGTGTTTTGATGCTATTCTGTAGCTCTATCTTGCAATACATGGATAGCAAACAGCATGCCACAAGAGGCATTAGCGTGATCAGGTAGGACTCTGGAGCATGGAGAAGTTCTTCTAGAGAGTTCCCTGTAGAGAAAAAAGTATTTTCTATTGTCTAGGGAAGTTAATTATGGAGTCTTAAAGGTATGACTCAATGCCCAAATGGAACTAGTCATTTTTGTAATCTCCTATTAACAAAACATCTATTTCTAAAAGCTTTCCAAAACCTTGGCTTAGTCCAGATGCCACAATCCAAATTAGTTTAATTACTTTTACCATATTATTTTTCCTACCTTGCCATGACTCCTCTCAATTAAGCACTTAAGAACACAGTTACAATGGTTACTCATTAAATCTCTCTGAAGTCAAGCAAATAATTAATTAATAATGCTGAATAATGACCACTGTTCAACCAATTCTTCCAAAATTTTCCACTTTCCTCACTGCCCAACATCTGTCCTCCCATATTCTTATTAATGTACTTTTAACATCTGGAAGACCATTCACTGAAGGAAATAAATCTTCCTCAAACTTCTACTTTACAACCCAACGACATTCACATATTCCTTTAAAAGCCCCAAACCTGTGCAGGTACCAGCAGGAAATCATGCCATGTAACAACAGATGAAGGGACCACAGTCTCAGAATTTCCCACGAAGTAGGTTCCTAGGCAGTTATTCTCTATTCATCAGCTAGCTAGTGCCATGGTACTTGATGCCAAATGCTTCAGAGACGAGTACCACAAAACCACCATGTAAATAGCTATGGGTTATTCTGCCAGTGGGGAAACTGCTCTGGAGCGCCAGGAAACAGAGCTGAGCTTATGTCCCCTGGGCAAGGAACTTTATTTACTGCAACTGCAGATACCCTGTGTACTCCTTGTGTACTTGCAGTTCCTTTTATTTTGTGTATTATTTAAGCTTCATTTATTCATCAGTTTAGCAGGCTCTTAGCAACCATGTCATTAAGTAATGATGAGGTAACGCTGTCTACTACCAGGACAAAATACAGCTCTGTGATCAAATTCTAAACTGATTTCATTCTCTGGCCTAAACTCACCTCTCCCTCTGGTATTACAGGAGAGTGTCATGTCCCTTCTTATCTGTGTCCTCTTCAGAGAATTTTTTGGCACATGGAATTGATACTGTGACTTTAAGTCTTCACTACTTCTCTGTAGCCCCTTGCTGCAAAGGTACTCAGCATTTTGAAACACTGGTAACATTTTTATTCCAAGTAAGAGTCAGTCAGGGATTGTTCAGGGGTACAGGTTCAGCCATCTACTCAGAATTTTCTGTATTTGATCTTTCATCATTTTGAGAAAGTGGCACATGTTGGAATTTCGCTTTTGAGAAGGATAAGGTTATGAAAGCACTTGGAAATGACACTTGGTTTAGAGGTTTGTGTAGTGATTCCAGACTGTGGGGGAAGAAATGTATGGCAGATGCTGTCCCTCACTCTGTTCACCAAATACAATGGGTTTGAATCAAACTTGTATGGTTTAGTAAGTGGCATGTGCCCAGCCCTGCTATCTATAGGCATATCTTTATACACTCTATTTCTACTGCCAGTACTCTTGGTGGAGTATTCCCCACATAAAAACAGAATGAGGTCCTAAAGATTTAGCCCATAACAAGTAGAAAGAAAATAAACAATCCAGCAAGCAGGGCCCTGCCTAATGTTTGATGATGTTAATTTTTCTAGTCCAAGTCAACAGATCTGCAGCTTTTCAGGGTTGAAGACATCTGGTAAATCCTGGTTTGGTTTCTGCTGCAAGATATTATGCAATATATGTATATATATAAAAGGTGTATTATCTAAGCCAGCTGGTTTCGGCTCCCATGTAAACACCAGAATTGTTCTGAAACATATAGGACAGTCACTCTGCATCCATACTGTTGGGACTCTGCAAGGGGAAATCATAAACTGAAAGCCACCAATGATGGTAAACTAGATTTTGCATTTCTACAATCCCAAAGGAAGAGGGAAGCTTAGCTTTTAGACACAGGGGAAAGAGAAGAAAGACAACTCTAACTTCTTGTGTGATATTTTTACTAGTGTAATTTTTTAATGAAAATACATTGGAGCACTTATAAAGCATTTTCCAACTTCAAAGTGCCTGATTTTTTTTTTTAATGCAATCCTTTATAAAGTCTTTCTTTGTAACAGCACAGTGTAACAATCATCATGTCCATTCTGTAGGCAGGAAAACCAACATAGTGAGAGGATCAGCAACTTGCCTAAAACTGCAGAGCAACAGCCACATGGAAAACAGTCACAGAGCAATGCTGTGACTCACATGCTAGGAACACCTTACCTCCTGTAATGAAAGATATGTTTCATCCCTTTAAAATTTTGAAATATTTTCAAACAATTTGATGCAAAATTCAATTCAATTATTTAGTTGTCTTTCTAAAAGTCACTTGGGATCTGTTTCCAACGTACCGATTCGCTGCATCTCTTTGGTGAACGTGGTGAGTTTGACTTTTGTGTTTCAGAATTGTCAAAATATGCAAATAAGGGAAGAGATTAAAGTTTCGTATCAGTTGAGCAAGCCTAGGAAAACAATTTCTATGGGTTAAACAAGAACGTACTGTGCTGCTTGTGGCACGTCTTGAAATTCAGGTTTTTTTATTCCTTGTTCTCTGTCTGACTTAGGCAAAGCACAGGGACACAGTTTCTTCATGTGAAAACTGGGAACAAACAATTTCTTCAGTGACAATTTCTACTCTAAAATCAACTCCCAAAGAAACAAACAAAAAAACCCCTCTAAGGGATAAGCTTTGTCTCCTCAGTTTTGCACAACCGACCATTTGTTGTTTGCACTGAAGGCAAGCTGAAGAAGAGACTGGAACCCTGGCTCGTGTGCTGGGCTGTCTGCAGAAACAGATTACTGCAAACTCCTCCTCCTGCCATTAAAGTAAATTAGTTACAAATGGAATTAAACTTCCCAAATGAAGAGATGCTGATTTTTATTACCATAAAAAGCAGAATAAATATCTATCTTACTAAAGAACAATATTAACTGTAAAAAACATGTATGAAAAGCGAAAATAACCATTAATAGGACCAAGATAGTACTAAATCTCATAGCCTATGCGGTGAAAACACTGAAGTGCAGCAAATAACCCCTTGTTCTACATAGGTATCAACTCTACATAGGTACCATCTAACTTTTCTCCTTTCCCAAGAAACAAGATTTTTTTGTAAAATTTCCCCAACTTTCTACTTATGCACTTTCAAACAATGATGACTGAAAACAGTAGCTTTCACCCACTACCTCTTTTTTCCTTTTATCCATGGAAAAAAATAAAGCAGAGACAAAGAAAACCTGAATAAAGCACTGGGGAAAAAAACAAACAAACAAACAAACAAAAAAACCCAAACCAAAACAACAAAACAAAACAAAACAAAGGCTTTGTGAACTTTACTTGCAGTTTTGAGTATGTTCCACTCTCAAAGATCGTGTTACTAATCGAAGGCTGTCCTGAAAAGGACAGGGTGGGTGCCACCTGGATCTCCATACACTTCCCAAAAGACACAGGGTATCACCAGCCGTGTGCATTTCAGCAGCAAATTGCTATTCCTGTTCTCTTTGTTGAGAACTGAGCTAGCTGCAAGAGTTAACATCCTTGGAAGCCCTGTACTGTGTATTTACTCCTCAAGGTCTGGGTTCAACATCTGGGAAAGTATTTTGGAGGGAAAGAGAGTAAAGAGGTCTTTCTTGCCTTCATGCCACTGCAGGGTTACATATGGTAGACCACAATCATGCTTGAGACCTTAGATGAACTACAGTTCTTTGGAGGTAGAATCTTAAGTACTAAAAGGTTTGCTTAGAGAAAATTTTACTCTGCATAATGAAATTATCATTATTCCCTTGTGCCACACACAGACAAAACACATATGCACCCCATATTTACAAAGTCAAGGGGCAGTGCTGCAAATATTTTTCATAACCTGGAGACTGAAAGCAATCAGAGATGCAATTAGACTTGCTTTCCCATCAAAGTGTCTTGGAATAACCATGTGGGCACTCTTCCATATCGGCACAACATCAGACCTACAATGCAGAGGAATGATTCCCTGTGTGTAAGGTGAATTCAGAGCTCACAAAACATGCCAGAAATGAAATAATTTAACTTTCCATAGAGTGGCTATTGGAAGAGAACTGGATGTACAAGCTCCTTGTGGTATGGACACCTGCCCGTAAGTAGCTGGACACTGACAACTATCTCATTACACCCAGAGGTTCCCATTTCTGAACGTCAATTTACTAGGCTGTGGTGACACTGGTAAGCCTGCTTTTATACCCTGGTACATATTGCACCATCACACATCTACTTGTAAATATAGTTTGATTCCATCACATCAATGGGAATAGGCTGAGGCTTCTACAGCCCCATTTATTAAATAATGTGTTTATATTCTAAATAGAAACTGCATGAAGAGAGACCAGAAAAGCTAGAAGTAAAAACTTCCATGAAATATACTGTTTTCCACATTGGAAAGCTCTACTGTTTATTTAAACTGGCAGTATATTTTAAACACCAAAAGAAAGTATTTCTTAAAAAATAAAAGCATCACCCAATACAAATAGAACCTCCTATTTTACCTAAAGGAAATTAATTTTTAAATTGGCTTTGTTTATTTAAATTCCCAGATTCTGGAACGGCATGTGAACCTGCTGTTGCAGCTTTTTTCACCAGACAAATTTATGTGGAGGAGGGAGAGCTCTGGGGCAAGACCCTAAGGAGCACATGACACATGAGAAAGAAAAGCTGGGCTTTTGGAGGGCAAGTCTAGAGAGTAGGTGACAAAGAGGTGTTAACGTTAAAGTAGGCCAAAGATCTACACAGTTCAAGTCAAAGCCAGAAGAATTATTCGAAAAATGTTGCTTCCTCCCAGTATTTGCCTAAAGAAGGGATTACAAGTCTGTAAATATCTCACTGGAACTTATAGCAAGCAAAACGCATTAAACAAACCTTAAGAAAACAACAGGTAATGAATGGAGTTTTCAAACACAGAGCAAAAATAACTTTTTTTGGGTGCCTGCGTCTTCTTAATTCACTCTGAAACTGCTCAAAGGAAAATGTGAACAAAGACTAATGACAGGGGCCCTTTCATATGAAAATAATATATAGAGCAAAAGTGAGTGAGAGGAATGCAATGTTTGAAAAAGCACAGACTAAATAAAACACCCATGTACTTGCTAGCCTTCTCTCTTCTAGGGTGGTGTCTCAACTCAGCTACAAAGGAACGTCTTAGGGAGGGAATGCTGTCATTTTCTCTGGTACAAAATCGTATTTCTGAGATGTAACCACCACTGAACACCACCCTTCCCCCTCCCTCCCCC
>WBNM01033616.1:0-119833 GCA_013399055.1 Ramphastos sulfuratus | reverse complement strand
CCCCCCCCAAGATACTGACAAAAAGGTTTCATTACGTCTATAGCAAAGGTATCTCATCTCTCAGGAATGATAGAGGTGCTAATCAGGGACAAAGCAACAAACACTAAAAAAATGCATTTGGCCCGGGGGCTGTATTCAGCCTGCCTCTGTAAATACCTAGTGAATGTGCTGCAGATTCTGCAGTAGTGGCACTGAGAAAAGCGATTCAGACTTGGTGCTAATTGGGGTTCACAGATGAAAAGCAGAAGTTGCAGCCCAGTATCTGAGCCCCTTTTGAGGGGAAAGCAATGTCCTACACTCATGGACCAAGTCCATTCACACCAAGCCACTTCACACCAACTGGGAAGTCCCAAGTGCCAGTGATCCCAGAAAGCCATTCTGCATTGTTCCTCCAGAAATTTGTAACTAATAATTCAAATAAAGTTTCACATAAATATGGAATGCTGGTTACTCCTACAATAAAAGAAAATCCTAAGGAAGTAAGAGATAGGGAGCAATCTCTTCTGTACCAGAAGAGTACATGTAATCATAAAATTACATCTCACATAATCTTAAAGCAGGCATCATTTTTAACTATTTCTTCAGAATGACTCACACATTTTAAGCTCCATGGGCTTCTCTATATGGTAAGAGGATAGCCACAATGAGCAAGAATCACAGAATCATAGATTCATAGAATATCAGGGGGTGGAAGGGACCTCGAAAGATCATCTGGTCCAGCCCCCCTGCCTGAGCAGGATCACCTAAAGCAGATCACACTGGAATGCATTCCTATGGTTCTTGAATATCTCCAGTGAGGGAGACTCCACAAGCTCCCTGGGCATCTTGTTCCAGTGCTCTGTTACCCTCACAGTGAAAAAAATTCCTCCTCAGGTTCACAAGGAACTTCGTATGCTTCAACTTCCACCCCTTGTCCTGTCACTGGGCATCACCGAGAAGAGGCTGGCTCCATCCTGCTGGCACTCACCCCTTACATATTTATAAACATGAATGAGATCATCCCTTAGTCGTCTCCTCTCCAAGCTAACAAGCCCCAGCTCCCTCAGGCTCTCCTCATAAGGAAGATGTTCAACTTCCTTAATCATTTTTGTGGCTCTGCGTTTCACTCTTTCAAGCAGCTCCCTGTCCTTCCTGAGCTGGGGGCCCAGAACTGGACACAACAGTCCAGATGAGGCCTCACCAGGGCAGAGTAGAGGGGAAGAAGAACCTCCCTTGACCTACTAACCACAGCTCTTCTAATACACCCCAGAATGGCATTGGCCCTCCTGGCCACAACAGCACACTGCTGGCTCATGACCATCCTTCCACCCACCAGGACTCCCAAGTCCTTCTCCCCTTCACTGCTCTCCAGCAGGTCAATCCCCAACCTATACTGATACATGGGATTGTCCTTTCCTAGGTGCACTTGCCCCTGTTGAACTTCATTAAATTTCTCCATGCCCAACTCTCCAGCCTAAGTCATCTGCAACTCGAGGTTTAAAATACAAGACAAATCAAACTTCCCTTCAAATAACTGTGTAGTTGGTTTAGAGTTCTCAGGTCTATATGTCAGTCATCACTTTGGGACACATTCACATCACTTAGCATGTACTCTGCGTACCTAGAAAAAAGGGAAGAGGCTTTAATCTCCCTCACATGTACTACCCAATATACATGTTTCTAGACTCTGTGGCCTCCTAACAGACACCATAATTTGGCTCTTCATTTTACATAATATGCCTCAGATTTACATGCCCTCCCTATTTAAGAGGAGACAGATGATGTCTATGAAAACCGGACCGTGATATGCAAACACATTCAAGTTAAAACAGAGTATCAAGCACTAGGATTTGCAGACTAAGTAGCCTGTGGACAAAAAGTGAAAATAGCTTTTATTCATGTGGTCAGCCAGTGGGACAGTTTGTCCATGACGAGGTGCATCACCACGTGTGCCCTGGGACACTGCCCACAGCCAGCAGCCACTGCCTTGCTGTGTCTCTTTTGGCAGTTGGAATCTGTCATCATTTTTCTTTTGATGATCACACTTTTCATTCATTAATAAATTAATAAGGCAATTGAAATGAAAATGAATAAAAAAGGGATTGTGTGTTTTTCATATGATCACTGTCATCTATCCAAAAGGTATTTTGACTTTCTAATGTCTCCTTTGCACTGTTATGGCAACTAGTCCAAAGGGTACTGGATGTTTGTTCTTGTTTTCCCTCCTCAATTTCCCCAACACAGACTCCCCTGTCCTCTCATGTTGCCATACACACACTTTATCCACAACTTATATATTGATTGAAACTATAATGAAATGCATTATTTCACTTTACTGCCTTTTATTTAACCTCATAAATGCCATGACCATAAGGCTTTACCCTGCTCACCAATCTAGTTTACAAACCATAGTTCATTATAGTGACAGATGATTGAAAAAAAAAAAAAAAATTACTAGTCAAGTGAAATTTTGCAGGGAAAATTGCAAATATTTTTGATTCTTTCACAACTTTCCATTGACATTTCAGAAATGTCCATCCAGCTAAAGACATCAAGATGCGTGTTCTCAGTTTTATGGCAAGAAGTTGTCTGTCTGCTTTTTGCCAAAACAACCAAAGTACTTAATGCATTTTACAGTTTCACAGACTTGTGATGTCCAGTTTCACCAGCTTCAGTAATTAGTTACTAAACTCTCATTTTTATAACCCATACAAGTCTTTCAATGCTGTGATTTAACTCTTTGATTTACATAAAACAGCAGATTTTCATCGTCTCTTCAGAGAGAACTGAGTCTGTAGGTCTTTCACAAACCACGACCAGAAAGGAAACAGCAATGCACTGAGATAAATTTAAATATTTTTAGAATCAAATTTTCAGTGGGGTGAAAAATCCACAAGGGAGGGAACTATTACTATTTAATCTACAATGCTCAGCTGCCCTACTGGAAGTGTCAATGACAACTTTGGTACTGCCTAAAAGGCTTGAAATAGCCATTACACATTATTAAAAAAAGGCTACAGTTGCTTCCCTCTCCATCTTCAAAGTAAAAGCAGCAAACTGAAGAAGACAGGGCTGCACAGGCACAGACCTCATGGGAACAGCTCTCACTGTTCCTGGGGCTGACACCAGCACCTATGCTGAGCACAATGCAGGCATATGCAGACTGGGAATGCAACCTAGGGCTGCTGGTTTTCCCATTTTTGAAAGATTACTCATTTGTAGAGTCACATATTAGTAATTTTCTTTAAGTTCAATGAAGCAGAAACTAACTCAACACAACTCCAGCAAGCCAGTTTCTCACAGTTTCTCCTTGCAGGAGGAGTTGATAAATCTGAGCTGTGAGAATGCCTGTAAGCCCTGAAGGCTCTCCATCACACTCGATATCTCCTGATAGCTTTGTTTGATGATCTGGCAAAACAACAAGAAGCTGATACTAGAAAGAGAAATTTAGTATCAGTGCTTGTGATTTATGAAATGCTCTAACTACTAAGGGTTTCACTTGCAGTTTTTCTAGTTGGGGACAATACGTAATTCAAGCTCGCCCCCCAGTGGACTCCGCACCCACGCTAAGCTTTGAGGACGCTGGTGAGGAGTACTGGGGGGGAGCTACACGACAGCATACTTAAAAAAAAATAGTAGTTACTGGGTGAAGAATTAAATACAACTATTTCAGTATATAATTACACTGTGTATTATTACATTTTAAATTAAGATAGAAGAAATATACCTTCTAACCAGGCTTTTCACCCTGTCAAAATGTCACACTGTTTTTCCTCCTGTGTCCAAAATGACTGCAAACTTTTTAGTGGCTCTGAATAGATAGTAAATTTAAAAAAAGAAAAAAAAAGGAAAAAAAAAGTTTTTTGCTCTCAAACACATCCTGCTTAGGCAAACAACTGTCAGCAAGAACAGCCTGCCTAGAAAAAAAAGTCCAGATTACACAATACTGAGTTTCTGTGATCTTTTGTCAGAAAGTTTCCTACTGAAACTTGCTCATCTTTGCGTGCATAGCTGTCATACTTCATTTATACTTATCCAAAGCTGCACTAATTACTGTGGGTCACATGTAAACAAGTAACTTCTTTTGCCTGAAGCAAAAATAAAGGCTATGATAAAAAACAGTAAAACGAGATTAATGCAGAGAGTACACTTGTGACTGATGCTATATGTGCATCTGAATATACCAACTTCTTTACCAAGGTCTGAGAAATGTTCTGTAAGAAACATGTTAACAGCAGGACACAGATTTACACAATGGAGTCACTGGCTAGGTTCAGTGCTCACCTTCTCTCCAGACTATACTTAAATGTCTTACATTGCAGTAGGAATGACAATATAACACAGTTAACAGCTGACTATTTAATGAAGATTTTTTATTTGATGCTATTTTTCTTTTCTCCCTAAAGGAATAAAGCAACATGCAACATGACTGCAAAATACTTCAGGCAGCTGCCTTTTTCAGCCATATAACAGCGTTTCTCTGTGTTCAGTAGCAAACCTTCACAAGCCAATTCCTGGGTCTACCTGAAAAAGGAATAATGTGCCTCAGAGGTGCCAATCCCTCTACTCTGACTGCCCAGAGATCCCAGACAGATAGCATAGCCTAGACACTCAGCTGCCAAGGAACCAAGGCTGGGGAGATGGATCCTTTGATTACGGCAGGTAGAGGAACTCCCTTCATGCTGCTGGAGAGTTAGAGCTGCAAAATCTCTGATTAGCACTTCGAGCCTTCATCGCCCAGCTTTGAGCACCGTAAGTGCACAGCCTGAGATGCAGCAGTGCAGGCTATCTAACACTGATTTGGGTGTGTTGCCCACAAGCACAGGTCTGCTAATCAGATCACTAATGAATTACAGACTCATGACAAATATGATTCTCAGTGTTTTACAGCATCATGGCAAAGAAAATCTTTCTGTATTTCTGAGCTAACTTGTGTGTGACATTTCTGAGGTTGTTCACATCTAGTTTCATAACTGAGCTCCTTACATGATGCTTGCTTACACTTCTGGGCTGGCTGCCAGTCTTGCAGGCTAGAAAAGAGTGACCTTCCTGTGGTATAAGGACATAAAATAGCACTTTTGGTCCAAAACAAACAGTATAGTGTTTTCTGCTGAGCTCTCTGCCTTCTAATGTGCTGCAGCTATATAATGCTGAAAGGGTGATAGAGCCAATAGGGGCACAACTTAGAAATCAGGTAAGGAAGAAAGAGAGGGACCAAGTAGGGTTAGATTGACACAAAAGAAGTAGAACAAGAATAATAGAGAAGGTGATAGGATAAGGGTATATAAAATACATTGGAAGAACAGGGATGAAAGACCACACTGAAGACAAGAAAGAATAGGTAGGATGAAAAGAAGAAGATTTAGGACAAGATATGACAAGAGAAAGGAGAAGGCACAAGCATTAATGGGAAGATATAAAGAAACTACAGTAATTGACCTGGAGGGAAATTTAATGAAACCCCCAGACTGCTGTTTAAAGAAGGGAGTCTTACCTTACAGAAATTGGTTTAGTAGGGGGGTATTAGGATGAAGCCTTGTTCAGTATTCCTCTCAACAAAAGTCCTACCAACCAAAAGACATATCGGAAAGAGTGATGGAGACGTGGCCTCATTTGAAATGGAGAAGCCGTCACTTAATTTTTTTAAAATAGCATCTCATACTCTTTAGAGTACATCTCACCACAGAAAATGCCAGTAGATTCTCAGCAAAGAACAACATTGTGCTATATGCTGGACAAACACCATCTTTCCTCCAAGGAGTTACAAGAACGTTAAAGTACGTTAAGAGGAGAAAGATCAATGGAATTAAATTGAGCAAATCAGTAGCAGTTAGGAACAGCATTGAAATGTTGAGCGTTCTGTCCACTATCTTTCTAGTCATCCCAGTGATCCACTTTTAATTGTTCTTGAGTTCAAATTGCTGCTCCTGAGTTTATTCACAATAAAAGTAAAAAATTACACCTCATTGCTTCAGCTATCCTTACATGCCTGTCATGCTGACTAGTAGCAGCCTGTGAAGTTAATAAAGACACCAGTTATTGACTTAAGTGTTTATTACCATCACTGAATGTGACACAGTTCACCTAGGTACCACTCTTGCATCTCTCTTACTGAGAACTAGTGCAGCCCACTCTTACAAAGCTACTGACTTCCCCCTGCAGCATGCAGTAGGTGCCTCTGAAAGCCTCCAGAAATAAATACTGAGTTCGAGTCTACACTTGAATTGAACTGAAGGCATTTACTGGCACCTAGCATGCAAAGACTACATCTGTAAAAGCAAATAGTAGGTCAATACAAGTAGGTCTGCAGAATGAAAAAAAGATGGTGCTGAATATTCTTGTCCACAGTATATGCTATTATTGAGGGTGTTCTTTGGAATAGCTCTGGTTTGTCTCAAGCAATGACCACCCTTGGCTTATTGAAGCACAGTAGGTGTGTTCCTGCAGGTCAATTTTCTGTCTAGTTTAATCTGAAAGGAGTCTGGTTTGTGTTGACACCATTGTGCTGTGAAGTGGGGTTAACAGGAAAGCTCAGTTGAAAAGCCTGCTCTTGATCTGCACCAGAATGCAGTGTTGATGAACTTGGAGACATCTCCTGCAAAGGTGCAGGCCTTTTGCTCTTAGTTTGGGATGACAAGTTCAGTATGTCAAATACCACAATACCTAAATCAGGCAGAAAGGAACCTGTTTGTCTTAAGTACTCAGTACCAGCAAAGTCTTACCTGTGTGTGTCCTCCGGTGAGCCTTCAGGTGGGAACTTTTTGTGTATACTTTGTTGCATCCCTCAAAGTCACACCGATGGATGCGTCGCTTCCTGGAGTCTGGAGACTCAGACCTTCTCTGACGCCTTGTGCTCTCAATACTGAATGGTGAAATTGAACTAAAAACCAGAACAGAAACATAAAAATTAAGAAAGAGTGTGGTGTATATCCTGGGCCTTAATGATTAATTAAATATTTTCTTTTTGACAATGTACTCTATAGCACATATTTGAAACAATTCATGCTTGCCCCGCAGCAACCATTGCAGTATGAAATACTTTAAAGTCTTGACTTAAAAGTGCTTATTGCCAGAGAAACCATCATGATACCTGATAATAATGGTAATCTGACTTTATCTGAGTTTTATTTCTATTCTACTCATGCCAAGATCTAAGCATTTTAACACTGCTTTCTAAACAACTTCACTATAGCCTCTGTAATTTCTCTTTGACAAGTCGAGATAGATTAAAATCCTGAAATTATGAAAAAGTGTTTTCAGTACACAGATCTGGACTGTGGATCCTCACACTTGGCCAAACACCTGCTGTTTGCTTGCATACAGATTGCTAGTGGATCCATATCACCTGCAGCAGTGATTTTTCCATTTCTTCATTTAACAATTCTCAATCTATCTCCTGAAAGTCGATGAATTTTACTTCCTTTCAGACCACTTATAAATAAAAAGATTAGCACAGAGCCAGTGAACAATGCCCACAGAAACATGAATGTACATCAACAATAATTCATTTATGGCAATACTCTAAGGCCTATCAGTGATCTCAATTTTAAGGAATTACAAAATACAACATTGAAGTTGTGCTGCTTGAGTTTCTAAATACAGTGTGTTGAGGGGTGACCTCATGAATGTTTATAAATACATAAAGGGTGAGTGCCAAGAGGATGGAGCCAGGCTCTTCTCGGTGATGCCCAATGACAGGACAAGGGGCAATGGGTGGAAGCTGAGGCATAAGAAGTTACATGGAAACATAAGGAGGATTTTTTTTTCACTGTGAGGGTGACAGAACACTGGAACAGGCTGCCCAGGGGGGTTGTGGAGTCTCCCTCTCTGTAGATATTCAAGACTCACCTGGATGTGTTCCTGTGTGATCTGGTATAGGTGACCCTGCTCAGGCAGTGGGGTCCCTTCCAGCCTCTAACATTCTGTGATTCCGTGAGTAAAACTTGCTACAATATTGCAGCTGCCTTGGCCAGTGTTGCAGGTTTAAGTCTGGATGTCTTTAACCAGAGTACAGCCCTCCAGAGGGACTAGACAGCCCAGCAAGTGGACACCAGAAAGGTGTAACCTCATTATTTCATTCCCATCATTGCTGCGCCTCCCCTATATAAGTGGGTACTTCTCTCTGTTCTGCACTCTTTTTTCCTCTCTATTCTCCCAGTGCACGGAGCTGGTATCTCTCTGGTGTTTACGGGGAGCTGAGGCTTTTGGCCTTGAGCGGCTTGGCTGATTTTTACCGTGTCATGGCCTGGGTAGAGAGGCATGGAGGGTGCTTTGAGGCCTGGGGCACTGAGGTCTGATGATGTTGGCCTAGTGAGGTTTCGTAAAGCTCCGATTGGAGAGAACTGGGCCAAGGCTGAATCTGAATTTTGTGGATTTTGTATGTTTTTGTACTGTTTATATGTAGCTGTGAATAGTACTTCCATTTATGTTCCCACTTCTTTCCAACCCTGTGTGGAACATTTCCTTTTACTCCTTTGGGGAGGGGTGAAAGAGCTTCTGTCCGCTGCAAACTCATGACAGATAAACTTGTGCCATAAACTATTATTGAGTAGTGTGCCAAGATCCAAACCCTTGCTGGCTTCCATTAGTTGTATTACCCAGCTATAAATCATCATTAATTGATTGTCTTATCAATCTCATTATGGTTATACTACACAGCAGTCACGGCCACCTACAGTTATACTCCCCCGTTTAACTACTTCCGGTTTGCTTTTCATCAAATTTCTGGGGTTTCCCCCACATTCCTGGGTTTATCGACATTCAAAGTAAATGATCTAGAGATTTGTCAGCCAGCTCTTTTAAACTCTTAAGACCCTGGTTCTTCTGAAAGAATTTGTGACTGTCAAATAAAAATGAATTGCAGGAAAAGAAACTGAATCTGATCATGAAAAGAAGTAAACACAAACCTTTGGAGAAGTTAAGATAGTAAGAAAGGCATTTGAAAAAAAAAAACCAACCCACTGCAACCTTCTATTACAACAGCCACTGCTATCACAGCTATAGCTGTTGTGGCACAAGCTTCCCTTTTTAGAGATTTCCAGAACTTGCTAAGCACTATTTACTGGGTTAAAACTTTCAATAAAGCATCTCGTACCATTAGCATGTGAGTTCACTGANTATGCTAGATGCTCTTTCAAGGTTGCTTCCAACCCCTAACATCATTCTGTGAATGGTAGTCCAAATCATGCATTTTCCTTCTGTTTAAATGATTTTATGGTTCAACGCTAAATTATTAGTTTTAGTAATGAAGCACTCTCTTTCTGACAGCCCTCTTTTTCTCTTAACACTTGATATATATTACTATTTCACCTTCAGGCAAAGAGCTTTTCCAGATTAATTATTTTTGCCTATAATACACAAATGGGTGTGTGAGGAATTTATGAAATGGAGAAAGAAATGGACGGAGGGCTGTAATATCAACATTAACTAGAGAAAAGTAGTCCCCAGGAGAGTAAGACACATCAGCACTTTAACTATGTGACAGCTGCTTGCTCTCTCCTCCCCTATCCCAGTATGATGGGGAAGCAAATCAGAAAAAAATAAAGAATAAAACTCATGGGTTGAGATAAGAACCATTTAATAAATAAATTAAAATATAACACTAACAATAATAAAAGATAATAGTAATGAAAAGGAAGATAACTAAAAGAGAGAGAAATAAACCTGAGAAGATAAGTGATGCATAATACAATTGCTAACCACCTGCTGATTAGTGCTTGAGTAGTGATTGCCCTCCCCACACCCAATTCCCCCAGTTCATATACTTGGCATGACATTTTACAGTATGGAATATCTATTCAGCTAGTTCAGGGCATTTGTCTTGGCCACAGTCTCTCCCAGCTTCTTGTGCACTGGCTCACTAGCAGAGCATGGGAAACTGAAAAATCCTTAACATAGGGTAAGTGCTGCTTAGCAATAACTAAAACATCAGTGTGTTCTCAATATTATCCCCACACTTAATAGAAATCACAGCACTGCACCAGCTACTAGGAAGACAATTAACTCTATCTCAGCTGAAACTGGGACACAGGAATACAGGTACATTTAGCTATCACAGAAACGGCTTAGGAATTGCATTTAAGCATCTGCATCTCAGGGCAAATAAAAATTTTGGGTTAGGTGATTTACTGAGAATAGTCTCACTCTTCCAGTTTGGCTTTTTAACATTCCCCCTCAGCTAAAATAAAAAGTAAACATGTAAATCAAATCTTTAAGGTCATTATAGAAGGTAAAAAATTGAGCACTCAGAAGATTTTTATCTTTTAAAATAAATCTGTGCATCATTTTTGCTGTGTGTGATTTATGAGCTATCTTAAAAGCCTGTTTTGCAACAGGGCATTCAGAACCTGGACAGTACAGCTCATTTAAATGGGAGGAGGATCAAACATATAATCTTGCTGCAATTTCCAGTTGCTGAGACAAAACGAACCTTGAGCAAAGTCAGCATGTCATAAAAAAGCTATTTATCACGCACAAGAAAGTGATGTCACTGCTGGAAACTACTCTGTGCATTCCTGGGTATTTATACAGGAGAGGGTGGCATAACACAGAGCCATAAAGGTGGCACATGAGTGATGTCGCTGCTTCTTAATTGGACTGCTTGCTCTTTCTAAGAGATAGAAGCACCCCACCTATTTCATGACAGGGAAAATCAATGAGTAACCAGACGCTAGCATGCATTGCCACCATTACCTGAGAGCTTCATAGCCAGCTCAGTGTACCAAGGAGCTTCCTCCAGCTGGAATCAGCAAATGTAACCTCACGAGTTCTTTCACAGCAGTGCAGGCTAAATGACTAACCACCAGAAGAGATTCATGTGACAAGAGAGCACACCTCCAAGGTGGTCTGACAGTCCAGCTCCCATGGCACAGAAGGACTCACAGTGCAGACACACTTGCTGGTGGAAAAGGAAGTCAAATCCTTCCCGATATTACCATCCTTGTTTTAGCCTTACGGAAGCTGTCTCATTTTTAAAAATGAGGATACCACAAGTCATGCTAAAAAGAGCATGAGTTGCCTTTTTTAATTTTCTGAGGTTAGTCCCTTTCACAGTAACTTTCAGTTGATTTCCTTATGTTCTTTCCCTTGGCCACACGGCAGTAAAAGGACACCCTCCTTTCTGGAGCATTTCTATAAAATACTCTCACTGACCACAGAGACATTAAAAAAGTACCTTAAATCATGTTTTGTGATTTTTAAAGGCCATGGGGGTTCTGCCAGGTAGCTCTGGTCATCAGTACAGGGTTTCAGAGATGGCACTACAGTGGGCAGTGACTTTGAGAATGGACATGATGGGAAACTCACAGATTTGGGATTTTTAATGAGTTTGCTTTCTTTTTGTTTAAAATGTGTTTAAAAACTATGTAACATGAATAAATTAAAACCAAATCACCCCCCTTCAAGTGTCCTCCATAGACAGCCCAGAGTGAAGACCTGGAAACAGGTCAGCAGTCAGGGTTACCAGGTGTCCAGAAGAGATGTCAGTTCTGCTAATGGCCAAGATCTCATGCAGCTTCTTATTAAGGCTCAAGGTGGTATTCAGCAATAGGAATGGCACCATACCTAACATCCCAGTGAAACTGCAGGATGTATCAAATTACTGCTAATATGTCAAGTTTGAAAGAGAGATTAAATAAGAAGAAAACAGGGTTCTGACTTGTCAGCTTGAAGCTTATTTATTTGCAGTTCATTATTTCTAAAACCAGTGTAACTCATACATTAGCATAGAAACTGCTAAACTTAAAGAAAGCTTGGCAGACTGCTGCTTGCCTCCATAAGCAGCTGCAACACCTGTAGTCAGTACTGCTCATAGGGTGAATGTGAATGAAACCAACATGAGCATTTACGATGATTTACAAAACTTCATCTGTGTTGTTCCCAACTATAAGAGAAAACATGCAACTCCCACGGGGCCAGCTGACTGTCTGTTATGATGCAGATAAATCTACACAGTAAAACAAAGACTGGGGCTTCGCCAGTAGATGGCCATCAAGTTCTGCTGAATGGGATCTGTGCTGCATGCGACAGGGATTAGAACAACCTTGATAATGCAGGATTATGTTTCCTTTCTGCAAATGCTGCCCCTGTCTGCCTCGGTGTTTTGCCTTTGTTCTGCATACAGACTGTGAAAGGGGCCTGGCATATGCAGCAACAGTTAAAAACACAGGTAGCAAGGCTTTTTTTACCAATCCTGTGTTTTCTGAGTGACACGCAGAGCAAAACTGCTCAGGGACACACCACATTTATTACAGCCTTGAACTGCGTTTAGGGCTGAGACACACCAGCAACATGCCATGTGGTGACAAGTCACTGCACACTGGCTGCTACCCACAGACAGCTTGCTCACGTGCTCTCACACCCTGTGCCAAACATGCACTGTTACCTTTGGTTACCAAAGTACAAGCTTTGTGGTGCTGCCAGCCTCCGAGCAAGCTAGGCAACAGCTAGCTGATATGGCCAGCACGGAGCCAGTGATGGGCACTGAGCTGTGCTTTGCTATTTGCTACACAAACCCAAATAGTGTCCCAGTGCTGTGTATTTGTCCTTGTGATTGCCACTTTTACCCTTCCTTGGCTGCTCCACTATGAGCTCAGGCTCTTTGGCTATGTCTCCCACCTGCCTTGAAAAAGACCTTATGAAGAACACTGACCCAGGGATAACAAATATACACCAGTTTGCATCCAAAGTCCCCCTGATTTTACCATACCTCTCTCTGTGCAGCACTGTCGTGGTAGGCCTAAGTAGGCCAAATTAGGCTTGTACATATCCTGGCTTGCCCAGGTATGTTTTTCTGTTCTCCCTCCTTCTGTTTTTGGGAGAGCAACTGCGGGAAAAAGGACAAAGAACCTGGAGCCACTAAGTCTGGGGTCTGTGGCCTGCCCAGCAACTGCGGTGAGCAAGGTGCACAGGGTTGCCTTGTGCAAGGCTGTGTTCTGCCCAAAAAAGGGTAAAGCAAGCCTATGGCTTCACCCAATATGGTCAAATCTTGGCTAACTGCCATTGGTTGGCTATTCTGTGTCCAAAGGCCCATCAGGCTCAGGCTGTATGGATAAAAGGGAGATGAGCAGGGAGCACAGCGTGTGCTTTGCCATTACAAGGTGTGTCTGCTATTGCATCCGTGTCTGCTGCCTCATTGATCCTGAGCTGTGTGGGACCCCAGTGAAGCAAGATCAGGCTCTGATACCTCCAAGCGCTCAGCCTGCATAGCCGGCGTGACACCGTGCTGAGATTGCACACTGCAAGACATCCTGTCTGCACCTGAAAGCCTTCTTCCCAGACGGAAGCCCTGGAGATGACACAGATCATCCAGAGAGCCAGGACCAGGTCAGAGATTGTCTGTCTCCTTTCTCCAGCGCCTGGGGAAACTCTAAAGCCTCTGATGGCTACCGACAGCAACCCCGCCACGAGCCTTGGGTAGTGTCAGATAATATTTTTGTGAGTAAACACCAAAAGCCTCTTGTAATCATTAATTGCCTTCTGCCATAAGCAGAAAGGAGCTCCTTGCGTCCATCTAGTGAGCAAGCGGTGTATTGACCACAAGGCTTTCTCTTCCATTTTAATCGAGTTCAATTAATGTATATACTTGCTAGTTATTTCTAGATCCTATTATAACCTGTATATAGTTTCCATAATGATGCAAGAACCTGTTATTATTATTATTTTGGTGATCGGGGTGATGCAAGTTCTGAATATTTAATATTAATAAACTATATTAATATTTTAAAAATATCATCTCGCAGTAATTAATTACCCCCTTCCACTACAAGCACTCAGGTTGCATCTCCTCCCTAGATGGTCCTGTAATTAAATGGAAGACTTATGGTTGCACCTTAAACAGTACATGGCTGCTAAAACAGATCCTAAATTCACTTTGGGGTGAGACCCAGGCATGTATCATCTGCGTTCTCTCCACCCTTGCTATCACAGAATGAGAACCAGACCGAGCTCACTACCATGCAGCAACTCCTCAGCCCAGATGAGTGGCTTGGCTAGCAAGAGTGTGTGTCACAAGATGCCCATGGTCCTCCTGCGTTTCTCAAGCCATGGGCTGTTAATGGATGTGACTTGGCCAAGGTGGCATACCAGGACATTCCTGCTTCAGTTACTTTCCCTTGTGTTGGCACTGGCACTTGTCTGATCCTGCAGTGAGCCAGTTCAGGGATTCACAATGATGAAAAAAATCAATGCTGAAAAAAAAAAACCTGAGTAGCTTGCTTTTGCTGGTTTTACTCCCCATATACTGGAATCTGCAAAAGACCGGCATTGAGATGTGAGAGAGGATGGGAATCTGTGGCTGGGGGTTATGTGAGTGCCATCATCTATTTCAGTTGCAACTAGCTCTGATTATCACCAATGCCACAACTTAAGATGGTAAGACAGATGTTTTAGACCTATAATCATCCTCACAGCCCTCCACTGGACTCTCTCTAGTATTTCCCTGTCTCTTGAACTGGGGAGCCCAGAACAGGACACTACTCTAGATGTGGTCTCACTGGGGCAAAGTAGAGAGGGAGGAATCAAGACAAGGAACAACTGGAAAGTCTACCTTTCAGTCCACAACAAAACTCCTTACTGCGATACCTGTGTATGTAAGACACAGGAAAATACTCAGCACGCAACACGTAAATACATAGGCTGAAGCCAAAACCTAGCAGGTATTACCATGCTAAATATTTAGGAGGTGACAACGTACCTTGGGAATACAGGATATGATCAACAGGTGAACATTCATATCTCATCCTCAGGCCAATTTTGAACATCCAGATATTAACAGGTTTTGGTTTGTTTTTGAAGAGAAAAAAGATACCAATAAACAGTATTCAACTACAAAAATAGAGTATAAATTTAGCAATATGATCCTTACTTTATGAAACGTGGGCCAACTTGCCAGATGTCATAATTAAAAGTGCAGGCAAATGATGTAAAAGCAGAAAACTTGAATGTAACATGACTACATTCAGATGTCAATGAATAGTTGAAGAAAATTACTGGACCTCTAGCATTTGTTTGGTATTCAAGAGTCTGGGCTGCAGGTTTTGACCACTCAACACTTACAGAAACTAGGACTTTTGAGTGAATAACTTTGGCCATTAATTCTGCATTATTTTTGCAGAAATATCTGGCAGCTTTCTACATTATTTTTGAAAATCTTTTGAAAATCGAGCGTGTGCTCAGGCAAACCCACAGCAGCTGTTAGGCCTTCTTTGAGTGAAATAAGATAATGGTGACCACACACAGCTCACAGAGCAGTTCCTTTCCCAAGGACAGTCAGAAGCTGAGATGACCGTGGTCCCCAACACCCCTGCTTGGTTCCTGTGGCTCACTGCTGAACTGAGTGGTGCAGAGCACTCATTCAGGGAGTTAATCTCGCTTAAGGCCAATTATTCTTTTTCTGTCAAGACCTTCAAGATTCACATTTTAAAAGGCATGATCTGGGCATTCTGTGGGCTTTTGAAAAGGGGAATTGAACTGCATTTCCCAGTTTTCAGCTCTCAACTACCTTCTTTCGTAGCAGCTTTTCACATAACATAATTTCATTTTCTGACAGCCTGTACAATGTTACCTCTCCATTCAAGATACTGGTGAAAGTATCCTTATAGACACTATGTATTAGTATGTGAGGAAATAGGTAATGGATTATTTTTTATTACAGTTTATAAAATTTCACCTGATAGTGAAATGCCAAAATCATACAAAATAATAATAATATAGTAGGGTTTTTTTTTTGCTTTAGTATGCTTAAATATCACTATAATCTCCTGATAAAATCTTCCTCTCAAATATTTACTTACTGCCTTTTTTTTTAAATACAAAGTTTCTACAGTCTCTCATTCACTAACAGATGCGCATGCATATATACATATTTTTTTTTATCCTCTTTGATTCTTAGATCCTAATTAATGTTTCATGAAAGGCAAACATCTGCCTTAGGAATGTTAGACATTAAAACATATCAAGCAGTACTTAAGGCGATCATAAAAGGAAAATATGTACTACTCTTTTATTAGCAGTAGTTACTTCAATCAGTGCACTTCAAGGTGATGTTATACTGGAAATCATACTTTTTGTCAAGAAAGAAAGGAGGAATTTGTCAACATATGCAAACAGTACATGTATTTAATGGGAAAATCACGTGGGTAAACAAAATACAGATAAGACACAATATGAATACATTTGGTTCAGAAAGTGCCTGAGCTGGAAGTGGTGGCAAATGGAACTGGCAGTAGACGGGTGGAGTAGCAGGGTAATTTTGCCCTGGTATCCTCTGTGCTAGGTGTCTGCTTCCAGCTGTTGCCAGAGTGTTGTGGTAGGCCTAAGCAAGCCAAAATAGGCTTATACATGTCCTGGCTTGCCCAGACATGTTTTTGTGCTCTCCCCTCCTTCTGTTTTGGGGAGAAGCAACCACAGGAAAGAGGTCAAAGAACCTGGAGCCACTGAGTCTAAGGACTCTGGCTTGCTCAGACATGTTCCCCTGCTCCCCCTCCTTCTGTGTTGGGGGAAGCAACCTGGGAAAGGGGACATAAGCCATAAGCAGAAAGGAGCTCCTTGAGTCCATCTACTAGACAAGCGGAATATTGACCGCAAGCGGTACACTAACAGCAGCAATCTTCTCTTCCAGTTCAATTGAGTTCAATTAATGTTATATATTATTACTAGTTATCTCTAGATCCTGTTATTACCTTGTCCTGGTAGGCATAAATCCTGCCAGGCTGGTTTAAACTCGTGCTCAATCCTCCTTTTGTTCAGGGTCCGGAAGTTGAGTAGATTGGGTTAAGCTGAGCAAGGTGCAGCCCCTCAATGTGCATGTGTGCTTGCACGAGGCACGAAGCTTTGAAGGCATTGGGCAGTACAGGAATGCTAAATGCCTATTGGCCAGTTTCTCTTTCAAATTGGTCTATTTAAGGGGGATGATTTAGAAGCCATCTCTCTCCCTTGCCACACAGCAGCCTCTCCTGCACAAGATCACCGAAGCAGCGCTCGTTAGTGGCTCGTTACCTGGGAATCGCCGTGGCCACGTGTTTGCAGCGTACACTGGCTCTGCAGCTCTCTCTCCTCCCCCCCTCTGCCGAAAATACTTTGTATTTTTACCGCGGGATCATTTTTGCCGTGAGTTTGGACGCGTTTTATACGGGAAACTTGCTCCGGGATCGTTTACCGTGAGTACCACGTGCTGGGGTTGATGCGGAGCCTCTGCAGCACTGTTAAGGCTTTCCTGTTTCGCGTTACTCTTTTCCCAAGTTCTGACCGTTTTTACTGTTTAATTCTGTGTTAATAAATATCCTCTGTGCCAATATTTCGTGTCGACCGAAAATCCAAAGAATCTGAGGGATTTTCCCCCGAATTTTCAAATATTAATATAAAAAATTAATATTCAGAGATATTAATAAAAATATCTCATAACATACCTGTATAAAGTTTCCATGACCAATGCAAAGAACTGATTATTATTAATGATTGGGGTGGTGAGAGTTCTGAATATTGAATATTAATAAACAATATTAATCTTAAAAAAATCTCACGTTAATTAATTACCCCTCCACTACATCATTAAACAAGACTTAAGAGAGTTATGGTGTGAAAAATGAAAAGAATTACATGATAACTGTCTTGTACACAAGCACAGCCTGCATAGTTAAATGTTTATTCCTGGTTTTGCCGAAGTTCATGGCCACGTGACAACTTGCACCACTCACATGTAGAAACGAGAACCTGGGCTAGCCTCTAAGAGGAGACAAACTTATTCCTGAACAATTACATCCAGCAACAGCCAGGCATGGGCTGGACCATGGACACCCCTACAGATTTACTGGGCTGTTGCTAAACAAAAACAAATGTCACATTTCTTCTAACAAGACAGGACATATAGAGCTTATTTCTACCTGTAAAAGTTTTAGAATCTTTTGACAACAAGCTTACGAAGTTTTACACAGAGGGAAAATATTTTCAGCCATTTAAAATATAATTCCTCTTTACTGCTCCCTGTACTTCTCTTGGTTTGCATAGATGGACTCACATTAGGCAAGATCCTTAAATTTTGGTATAGATTTTTGTCAAGGTCCGGAGAACAGAGATTAACAGTATCTCTGTCCAAAGGAGCAAGACTTGTTCTTTTAGCAATTTTTAGGTAACAAATGATGGCAGTTGTTTAAATCTGTTTAGGAGAAATTATTTTTTTATCCTAATACATTCAAAACATGGGATATTTGTGGCTACATCACTGACAACTCCAGCTTGTCAGGATGGCTGAACACAGTGCAAAGACTGCTCTGGATGCTAGAGCTCATGTTAACACATCTTTTTGTAATGTCTCACATTGCTGTGCAATTAAAAATAGATAAATAGATAAAACTCATTTGAGGAGAGACCAGTTTTCAGCTCAGCAAGGTTAACTTCAGAGGCATATCAGACTGCTCATGGCCTTATGCTGTTGAAACCTTAATATGTTCAAAGATATAAAACATGCATCTCTGAGGCAACGTGTTCCAGTGCTCAGCCACACTGATGTTCTAAAGGAAGTTTCTAATGAATGCCTTTTTTCTAAATAGCTCCTACATAAATATATATAAATACACCTACCTACACATTACAATGAAAGATAACCGACAGATCATGAGCTAAGGTAAGCTTGAATTTCTTTCTTAAAACAAAAAACCCAAAACACCTTACTTTGCTTTAGCACAATGTTCTTTGGCTGTAGTGGAAATCTGTGAAAATAAGGAAACCTCAAGCAGTAGAGAAAATACAGCTTCACAATCAACTTGCAGGTGAAATAATGAGCGTGAGCAGAGGTCTGTTCTTTGGATCCGAAAACAAAGTATTGTATGTCTTCCTGAAAGCAGGAATGGTTTGTAAAATCCTGTATGCCAAATGTGTTTGATGCGTGGCCTGGGAGCTGAACCTGGGCTAGCAGAGAAAGCGCATCTTATTTCATTCCCTCTTTCAGAGCTGGCAGAACAGCAGTGATCATTCACAGGATCACAAACACACCAACTGTGCTAACACTCCTTCCAGACATAGGCTGCATTAATAGAGTTTGTTCTTTCTTTTTTGTCCTCTGCTGAATAGAGAAGAAAACTGGGTAACTGAGCACCTCCAACTCCGCTTTGAGAGCGCAGGGTCTTGGTTTTTACCCTTCTGTTTCTTTCTGATTAATACTTTTCTTTCATGTTTTTCTGGCAACAGATACGCAAACAAGCTATGGCAATGCTGGTATTCTCGTCAGAGGAAACTGAAAAAGGGAAATAAAGACTAGTCTGTTGGAGACATGAGCTGAGCCGAAATTTCCAGCATGGAAATTAAATGAGTATGTACATATTCAAGTCTTTCATTTTTGTTCTGGTTACCTGCAGAAACAACACAGACTCTCCACTTTCTCTTGCAGGACTCACTGCATGTTGTACTTTGCTCTCCAGATTTTACTCTTTTCTCATATGTCTAACTATGATTTCTCACATCTGTGCAGACTGTGGGAAGTCCCAAATTCTGGACATTGTCTCTTCTTGTTGGTCACATTAACAAATGTGGAACTGGTCACCACAGTGACTAAAAATTCTCTCTTTTGTATCATCAGCTGAAAATATTGTCATGTAACGTTTTGCCAGGTCAGTGACATTAAATGAAGATGTTGTGTCCACTGGGACTGAAGCGTGTGTGAATGATCCTTATGGTTCGGAAGACTTATTATTGATAAGTTAAATTATTGATTACCCTGGAAACTGATGTATAACACAGTTACGGGTGGTCATCTGTCATATTCTATGTGATCGAGCAGATTTGGTAACTACTAAATAGTTGATTCCATCGAAGTGTACACCTTGGTACATACATATGCATATATATGTCTGTGTGTAAAGATAACCTGCCATCTTCAACAGAATGTCAGCTCAAAATTCCCAATTTTGCATGCCTTACAGCCCTCTACAAGTTCCTGTCTGTGAATACATATTACAAAGAATGAATCTGTTGCAGAGATAAAACAAGCATAGTACATACGTAATCTGGGCAGGGAAGCAGGAACTAAATATTTTAATTCATTTGGGTCAAAAGCATTACTGAACGCAGGATCATACTTCAAGGCTCTAGGTTTCTTTCTCTAAACCCACTTATCCATAAAGTTTAAGATTAATGGCTTTTTTCCCCCCTTCTCCTTCCAGAGCACCCTTTCTTACTGATTTTTTTTATAAAAACACATGAGAAGTATTCTATAAATCAGAATTGTTACAACACCCCAGAAGCCATATGGACTGTGTTAACAGCAAGGAATTCTGATGTATTTATGTTATACAAGAAGCTATCTTATCTATTCAATATGCTAACTTGTACCTGGCTTTACAGTCATGTATGCTGATGAAGTATCTCTTCATTTGTATTACCAGAGTCTTGCTACACTTTTTTTGTTGTTTTGTGTTTGCAAAGCAAACTTAGATACAGTGAGGTCCAAAGCCATGAACAGAGTACTAATACACTACTGTGACATGAAAAAGCTCCGCTACTACTGTTTTATGATTCTACTTCTCCCTGCGTCTGTGGTTTTTGACTGTTTTTTCAGCTGAAAACCAGTCAACATTCTGGACTTCACTAGGCCCAGCTCAGCCCCCTTTCCCTTTATTTTCCATCTCTCTTCCCTCGGACTTGCTGACACCTCTTTAGAGAATCACAGGGCCATGTTTTGTCACTGAGTAAGACCTCTGCATAGGCTAGAATTTATAGTTGCAGTTTCACCATAGTATATGAAAGATTTTCAGTGGCTTTATCTGCACACTTGGATACAAAGCATCCCTGAATGTTGTAGTGAATCTCTCAATGACATAATTTCTGGGAATGGAACCCAGGACTACCATCTATGAGCCAGCAGAGTAATTGTATCTTTTTACTTGCCTTGCACAGATTTGCTGAGCCATGTGGGCAATTAATTATTTTCTTTTCTCTGTCACTGAAATACATCTGATTTCCATCCAACAAATACTCAATCTGCATTCTGAATAACTGCAGTTGGGTATAGTCTTTCCACTTCTTTTTCCACTTGTATTCTCCACTTACGTCTTGCTGTCAAATAGGCACCAGAGCACACACTTAATCACAGAAATCAGAGTAGCATTCTGGTTGGAAAAGACCCCCAGGATCATCAAGTCCAACTATTATCCCTACTCTACAAAGTTTACCCTTAAACCATATCCTCAAGCACCACATCCAAACGACTTTCAAACACATCCAGGGCTGGTATTAACCACCTCCCTGGACAGCCCATTCCAATGCCTGACACACAGCAAAAGGGCAAATTTCAACAATTGCTTATCTATCATTACACCAGTTCAGCATTTAAACAGATATTAAGCTTGGATGCAGGCCTTGGAAAACTCTGACAAAGCTGCCATTGCCTTCAGTGGAGTCAGACATAAGCTTGCCCAACAGAACGAGGAAATCAGAGTACTGCAGTTTTCATTAATTGGTTCTCTTAACACTTTCTCACCAAGGTGGCACTGCATTCACCATCTTAAGTGCTCGTGGGAGGGCAAAGTTTGATTAAAAGCAAAACTAATTCTGTAGGCAGACTGCATATGGCCATAAGGTATATTTTGTACTAAGAAATAGGAGGAAATCCATCTTTAACAAATCTGTTTGTCACATCAGAAATTGCTCCATTTGCATTCTTATTGAAAAGTCTCTATTCTTCATTATAAACATCCCATGACACGTTTTCAAGAGCACTGTCCAAGCAGCTCCACTCCACTGGGCATCATGGGACAAGGTGGCTGTGTGGGTTTGCTCTCAGGCTTCTCCACTTGGAAGAATTAGGTGATCCTCACTGTGGCTATTCCTCTGTCATGAAATATTACAGATGCCTTTAGGATGACAATAATCTGCTTTAGAAAGGCAAGAATAAGATCATAATGACTTTTTGCCACCAAAATGGAGGGTCAAGATTTTACCCTATGCACACTAAGGCGAAACTGGACCAAGGACTTGGCTAGTTATGTTAAATATAAATTTGTATGTGGGTTTACAGGAAAGCTCTCATGTGAGGATTTAAATTGGGTAAGATTAAAATCAAGTTGCATCTTCAGGTTTTCTGGAAGGTAACAAAACAATGTGTTCTCTTGCTGCCTCAAGGGCATATATCTCCCTTTGGGGCATCAAGTATTCCATTATTTGCTGGAAATTATTTTGCTATTTCCAACAGACATTGAATGTTTTGCTTTGCTTTTTTTCAGAAGGGGATAAAAACAGATGAAATTGAACAAGCTTTACAGCTGTCAGATTTCTGGCCCAGCCCTTCCCAGGAAAAACAGTATATTTGCAGGCTGTATGAAATAAACGTTATTTAGCTTAATCCCACAAGAATGATTTAAATAAAGATTTAGAAGGAATGTTGCCCAACAAAAGAAAGACAATTATTAATAGTTTTGCAGTTAAATGGACATTTTTCATAGAGGGGTTCAACAGCCACCTTTTTCAGATTAGCAGACTTTTCCCATTGATTTGAAAATGTCTCAGGAAGGAGAGAACTTGGTTTCCATCCGTGCAGAAACATCACCCAGACACCAGCAGGATTTCTTTCAGCTGTCTTAGAAATGTGTATCAGACCTCCTTCATCTGCATGAGACTCTCTGTCCTGTTCAGTGCTAAAGAATATTTCTATGGCCTTGATGTTACTTTGTGTATTTATCTTTTACACTACTGCCACTATAATTTATTTTCACACTTGGAAGCACACTCACATTACAAAAGAACCTTGCAAAGAAGCAGCTCTGTCTAGTTGCTCTCTCTGAAGTCAGTACATCCCTCCTGACTGTGTCTCCTAGAACGCTGAGAATCAAGGGATGATAGTAACAGGCCACTCTGCTCACCTTGCTAATTTATGCATGTTGCTTAGTAGTGCTCTGCCAAGCATCCAAGTGGTGAGAAGAGAGCGCTCTGAATTTCAAGCATCTTAAATGTGCGGTCAGAAGCACTGGTTTAGGACCCAGCAGTCCCTTGGTTTGTCCCTTGGTTTCCTCCAAATCCAAATCCAAATCCAAATCCAGCTGTTCTGATGCAGGATCCAGTTAAATCTCTGGAATTTCTACTGCTTTCCTGAAAGCATCAGTCCTTCAAATCTTCACCAACAGGATGTCTGGCTTAATAACACAAAATAACATCAGGATTTCTTCAGTTGTACGTTTTAAATTTCCTCTTTGGGAAAAATAAAAAAAAGTCTTCAACACCCACTGGATTTGCTTCTCTTCTTAATCTATTAAAATCTCTGTTTGTTTACTATCTGAGGTCTTACTGTCTCAGTCATGAAATAAAACACCAACTAGTACTGCCAATACAGTAATTAAGAGCAATCGGCATGCGTACACTCAAGCTTGTACTGAAGAAATCAGAGTCTGTTAAAATCAAGCAAAACTCAACCCTGCACATATGCTGTTTTGTTTTGTTTTGTTAAATGGGATGGAACATACCAGAACTTTAAAGATCTATGAAACCCCCGTAATTTCTTAAAACATTTGGAGCTTTTGCATGCAGTAAAAAGGGATAATTATCAAAACATTCTGCAGCCACGGTTTTTTGTTTGGAAGAGGTACAGAAAAAAACCTCACTAAACCAAATGTGAATTTCCCAGCATGCCAGAATGGTATCACTGTAACCACAGTAAATAACAAACACTGTTAAGCAGGTGGAGGGAGACATCAGAGCAGCATTTGGCACAAGATCTGGCCACACAGCCATGACCATCAGCTGTAACTATCCTGAGTAAGACAAGTTAGACCTCTGACCATGGAAACGGGGTCTCATGTACAACATCCAATGTGGAGCTGCCCACTGCTTTGGGCAGGCATCCCTGTTGACACCTCCTTCCAGGTGAAGAGAAATGGAGAGAAGATGACTGTCATCACAAAATTGAAATCGATTTTGGCAGAGGATCACAACTTGGATCCACAGTATCTAACTGGATGCTCCTGTATCCATTTCTTTAAGAATTATTGCTGTAGGAAAGCAATTCACTTCAACTACACTCCTGAATCCTCTTTGGAAATCGCCATTTCCAAGACCACCTCTTCCCCTTCTGCCTGGGTAAGTGGAGGTCCATCATGAATTACATATTAACTGAACAGCAACCACAAAATCCATTTTCTATTTAAGTTTCACGTTTGTCCACTCAAATGTAACCGAACTGGTTACAAAAATGGAGGTAGAGAAGGTTTGAATACTGATACAATGGATTTTTTAACAATAGAAATGTTACATGTAATCTTGTGGCACAACAAAAACCCTCTCCTGCTGTATAGGAGGTGGGTGGGGGATGTGGACAGGGATATCCACCACATTGCTCACCCTGCAGAAGGCAGAGAATAAAAAAGTAGTGCTTCTGCCTATGTATTCTTATGAGGTAGCACTAAAAGGCCCTGTTTGCTGGCCTTTCTTTCTCTTGTTTTGGTCTTTCCTACAAAAACAGGATGTCAGCATTCCAATGTTTTTTGTGTCCAGTAAATTATAAATATTTTCAAAATATTTTTAACCTTTTCAGCAGCCAGTGGCCTTTTGCATCTTTCCATACTAGAAGTCTGACAAACACCCTCCAGAAAAAGGAATGTAGGTAGGGAGATGATATGCAAAATTACAGAATATCAGCCAAAGCAGGAGTGCACATTGCACTGTTCTCTGTTGAACACCAAGACAGTAAATTCCACTATCTTATTTCTGACAGAAACAATAAAAAAAAAAAAAAAAGAAAAGAAAAGAGAGCAACAACAAAAAATGGCCATTAATCATCTGTTTTTTGTGACAGGTAGCTTTAATTTCAGTTTCTGCAGTTCAAAGAGCAGAGATATGGTTTATATGGAGGAGGTCTGGGTGAGCTTGATTTTTTGAACAGCTGAAGACTGACTATCCATCTGAAAGCACTGGATTAAAAAGCTGTTTTACAAAGTTCAACATTCTTTCAGAGCCCATCTGACTCAACGATATCATTTGAAAATGATACCCAAATTAAATGTATAGCTTCTCCTGATTGG
This sequence comes from Ramphastos sulfuratus, assembly GCA_013399055.1. Taxonomy (NCBI): domain Eukaryota; kingdom Metazoa; phylum Chordata; class Aves; order Piciformes; family Ramphastidae; genus Ramphastos; species Ramphastos sulfuratus. Next base: position 94,856 of record WBNM01033616.1, on the reverse strand, counting down.
ACTTCTCCTAATTTGGAAAGTGTCATGATACTACCCTTCTTCCTCCTTTTCTCCCTCAAACTCCCACCACCTTGGGTAGACACTTCACTGGGTAAAAAAAATGGTTGGATGGCTGGGCCATCTCTTTGCCCAGAGTGGTGTTGAATGGAGCTAAATTCAATTGGCAGCCAGTCATTTGTTACTCAGGACTCAGTTTCAGGTCCAGTCTTGTTTATTATCTTGATTATGATCTTGATATATATGAGGGGATTGAGTGTTCCCTCAGTAAGTCCTCAGATGATATCAAACTGGGGAGGAGTGTTGAGATCTGCGTAGCAAGGTTCTGCAGAGGGATTTGGACAGGCTGGATCGATGGGTCGAGGTCAGTTGTAGGAGGTTTAACAAGGCCAATTCCCAGGTCCTGCATTTGGGTCACAACAACCCCAAGTAATACCACAGGCCTGGGGTATAGTGGCTGGAAAACTGCCCAAAAGAAAAGAACCTCGGGGTGATTGATGGCTGACAGCCAGCTGAATGTGAGCCAGCAGTGTGGTCAGGTGGCCAAGGCCAACAGCATCCTGGCCTGTATGAGGAATAGTGTGGCCAGCTGGAGTAGGGAAGTATCCAGAAAAGGGCAATGACGAAGGATGAAGGATATAGGGAACAAGTCTTATAAGAAGCATCTGAGGGAACTGGGATTATTTAGTTTGGAGAAGAGGAGGCTGAGAGTAGGCCTCATTGCTCTTTATAACTATCTCAAAGGCAGCTGTAGTGTGGTGGGTGTTGGTCTTTCATCTCTAGTCCTGAGTGATGCACTGAGAGGAAATGGTCTCAAACTGCACCAGGGGATGTTTAGATTGGATATCAGGAAAAATGTCTTTACTGAAAGAGTGGTCAGGCATTGGAGTAGGCTGCCCAGGGAGTGGACAGACTGGAGGTGCTCAAAAAAAGTGTAGGTATGGCTCTTCAGGACATGGTTTAATGGCCATGTTGGTGTTAGGTCAAAGGTTGGACTTGTGATGATCTTAAGAGGTCTCTTCGATCAAAACAATTCCATGCTTTTTTTGGGAAGTGGCTTCTGATGGTTTGGGAGTTCCTCGCCTCCCCCCACTTTGTAAAATCCCCCAGACTAGACTCAAATGGCTGGAAGTTAAGGAATGAAGCTATATTTACAGCTTTGCACACTATACAAGCAGATATATACACAATATACAGGAATATTTACAGAAATATGCAAGTTAAACGTAATACAGAAACACGATTCTCTTCCCAGAAAATCAGAGTCCCTAGGAGGGGCTTCCAACCACCCTTCCACCTTCCTCCCACCTCTCTACCTTACCCCAGGGTTTGCCTTACGCACAAGGTGAGTTTGGAGGATCGGCCAGGGGGGTTAGAAGGAAAGTGGGTAGTTAGGTTAGCAGAGAGGCCAAGACCAAACCAGCTAGAGAGAACAAGACTCTCTCTGTTATCTATGTTTGTGTTCTTGTTCCTATACATCTCAGCAAGCCTATGAGCGAAGTAGACATCACCACTGTGTTCTTTTCACAGCCTATAATATTTTTTTTTTCATTAAAATATTTCAATTAGCCTCAAACCAGCACATGGCTGAATCACACTTGTATAAGCACAGATATTTTCCAGGCAGAAGTGTGAATGCTAGCACTAGACACAACGAAGAAATTCTGAAAGTATGCACTATAGAAGATCAAAACATAATCTTTCTCCATTTCCAACCCTGCTAACAGTCAGAAAATGCTACTTGCTATTTGCATCCTTACTGTAGGTGTGTATTTTAGGTGAATATAATTAGGAAGATATATTTACTCACGCTACATTGTGATGAGGTCTGTGGTCATACTTCGTCATTTCCTGCTGCATGCACATTGCTAGACAAAATGCAGGCCAAATACTGGTATGAGATTTTCAAATGGCCTCTGAATAAAACGTTAGGTTTTCCTTTTGTAAATCAAAGATTTTAAAATATCACTGAGTAAATTAAGTTTGTGATCAGGCTGCTGCTGCCCTGCTGGCAAACCTGCCAGTAAGTGCAGACTCCTACTTCTGGGACAAGAGAGCCTTTATTGACCAAATGATCACAGGAACACAAAGCTGCCTGCTTCATGTTCTGGCAAACGTCCCTGCAAAAGGTGGTGGTGCTGTGATTTATGTGCCATTCAATGCTGTTTTCAATACATTCACTGAACTGAAGAAGCACCATTAGAATACGTCAAGTACACGTCAAAACCCATCTAAATCAACAGGGGTTGAAAATACATCATGTGCTTGATGTACAATAATTGACATGTCATATTATATTTGACATTTCAAGGACAGTAGTGCCTATTTAAATGGAGACATGCTAATATAAATATTTTTTTTAACCTGAGCTAACTAAAATCTAGTAAGACATCTTGGCAAAGATCTGTTCAGTAAGTATCTGGAGAAAATGAAACAATTCTTTTAAACAGCAAAATCTCTAATGTCTTTAATTATGCAATGCAGAAAAGCCAACTTACAAGATAACTCAATTAACACATCACTGTCTTGGGGGAAAATTGTGGTCACACTGGCTAGAAACTTCCTACTGATTTACATGGAGCCATAATTTCAACCATCTCTCCCTACTCCCTTTGCAACTCAGCCTGGGTTTAGGCCTACAACTAAGAGCATGACAACTGATACAGAAATATGGATTAACATGATCCAAGTACAGGGAGGTGTGCACACAGCATGGGACACAAAGACAAATTGCAATATAGCAGAATTTTGAATTACATATGCTTCACCTGACACCTCATCCTCTCTCCTGGAGGCAACTACACGGGGACATCAACAGTAATAAGAAAGGTCCTACAGACATGTTGACAGGAGAAATGAGGAGGCAGTATAAACCATCCAAAGAAGCAGCTCCACTTAAATATTCTAAAGGGCTTTTCCCACCATACACTGTGAGGCAAAAGAAAGGTACTGGCACAAAGATTTTAAACTGAGTGTTAAATAGATTAATCTGTTGCTGCTGCTTTTACCTAATACTTTCACATACAGTCTTAATTGATTCTTTTTTGTTCCATCTTCTCTCCTTAACATTTTCAAGACATGATCATATACTCCCCTGAACTGCTGTTTAGCCAAGCTATACATATTTATCTCCTTTACTCTGTCCTTTCAGCTCTCCCCTCCAGCAATCTAAGCTGTTTGCTGACCCCCTCAGGTCTTGTTCACATCCGTAAATGTACTTGTGGTGGTTTTGCACCATGCAGAATCTGAGATTTACTCCCCAAGGAGTAACACAGAACTTGGAAGTTAAATGAAAATAATATTAAAAAAAAAAAAAAAAAAAAAAAAAAAAAAAAAAAAAAAAAAAAAAAAAAAAAAAAAAAAAAAAAAAAAGTAACAGAAACTAAATACAAAAGTAAACTAAATATAACAGGTAATAAATATATATATATATACACACACACACACACATAAAACCCAACAGTAGCCCAGACCCCCTGGACAAAGCCTGAAGGCTGCTGCACAGCTAACGAATATTAACTCTTCCCATCTCCACCACTGTTCTTACCATAAACCAAACAAGGTGAGAAGAAAGCAAGTAAAGTGCAGAAGGAGAAAAGGGGGAAAGAAGAAGAAAGAACAAGCTGTACTTTAATACAAGTAATGTCCTGTACAACTCTCTTGGGACGTCCACCCTGCTGGACTCTCAAATTCTCTGGAAAACATTTATTTACAATAATACATTAGTCCTAAACCTATAACAGTACTGAATGCAGCACAGTTCCCTGAAATAATGTTATATTTTCAACGAAGAAGCATGACAATGGCATTTGCAGGATGAGAACCACATGCTGTACGTGCAATCTAATGATGTTCCACTATGTGGATGCCATGTATGAAAAGCTGTTGTAAGTAAGGGTGAGTGGAACTGCCAGCATGGAGAATGAAGAAAATATGCAAAAATCTCAACACCAGGTAAATACTTCCTGTGCAGAACATTCTTCCCCTCCACACTTTCTTCATGTAAAACTCTGCTTTGAAGAATGTAAGCAATTTTTAATGACTAAATGCTCTATCTGCTGGACAATACAAACAAACTAATCTATATTCCTTTTTTTTTAATTAAGCTCAGATCCTGCTCATAAATTCAGACATGGTGATACCCAAATAAGAAAGTAAACAGAAATATTATGTAAGTTTAAAACTCTATTAAACCAGATGAGGGAAAAGGAGATTGGAGGAGGTAATCATGTTAGAACAGCAAACAGAGACTGTTAATCCTCCCCAAAACCCTCAAAAAGTTTTTTGGTGAATCTTCTTAATTGCAGCAACTACAAAGAAAACTAGTATAAGTAATCTGTCATATGTTTCATTCTCCTTTCAGAGCTGTGGAGAATTTTGCAAGGTAAAGCAAAAGATATGGTGCCAGGGTTTCATTGTAGACCTCAAATTAAATACAGAGATCAAGTAGTTCAAAGGAGATGAAGGAAAAGAGTTCACACACTTTCTGAATTTAACTTAATAGTTGTGTCTAGGCTGCAATAACAAGACAAGAGCATACTGTGAGAAAATGGAAGAAGACAAAACTACTATCAAATGTGAAGTTATTTTCAGGACTCAGAATAGGATAATTCAAAGAAATGAGAACAAAAAGGAAGAGTAAAACCATAAAGTGCTTTTTGACAGCCTTCTTTTTAAAAAGGGGTTGAACGGATTTATCAAAGTGTGTGAAATGTTTCATCCTAAGCTGAACTTCCATAAAAACAGAATCAAGACTCCTTTCTCTTTGGAGGTCAGAGAAAAGCTATGAAAGCCAAAGAAAAGGACAAAGACCACTTTCTAATTTTAAATTAGGAAGTGCTGAATATATAGACACAAATGTCTCTCTAAAAGGTGGTTCCAAAACACAAAGTGTGTTTATACATTTAATTAAGTAAACTAAAGAGATCAAAATCTGAGTAACTGAAAATGAAAATACTACCAAATTATGCAAGTGAAAAGGAAGGTAATTGAAACATTATCTTCTATACAGAGAATGGAAATATGTAAACTATTTCGCTAATTAACAGCTATATTAAGGCTCTGGAAGTAGGATGTGCCACTGATGAAAAGACAAAAGGACGTTGTAACTGCAGTAAGTATCCATTCTGAAAGCACAGACAGCATAAAATACTATATGAGCTAATACTATGAGCTAATACTATATACTACAATACTGTGAGCTTGTGCATATCACGCTGATTCCAGCCTTGCCCTGTTCCACCTGATGGTTGTCCTTTTTCCCCTGCCCTATCTGCAACTCACCAAAGGGAATGAGGCTGCTCCATCACTCTGTAAGCCACACATATTAGGGATAAGTATTCCCATAGATTCAAATTGGGACAGTCTGTTACCCTTTGAGCATCAAATGCCATACCTCTATTCCTTCAAGCACACAGCAGGATTTCGAATGCCTTCAGGAACTGGACAGGAGGTGAGGCAGCCTGCCTTCTAGTCCTAACAAAACTGCAAGAGTAGGAGCATCTGCTTGCCACTGAGTAGGAGATCGGAGGTAGGTACCTGGTCTCATCAGCAGTGTTTGCTTATTCCAGAAACTCAGACTTTTGTTAGGTGCTGCCTTGCTGGGAGAGAGGAAACTGGCCTTGGCACAAGAAAGGTTATCCTCTCAGAAGGACCCACTGCTGGGTCTTCACTCAGGACTGTGAAATTCGACAACCAAGCACAGAAGGAGCAGCAAAGGAGCATCTGACAAGTGACACAGGACAAAATGTGTCTGCCTTTGTCCCAGTTCAAGGTGCTACAAGCCTTCAAGTAATCCAGACTAAAGACAGTAATTGTGATTCCTACTTGTAATTAGAAAGGGAAAAACTTTATATCAAAGAAACAAGTAAGAAGCTCTTACTTTTGATTTCTAAGTCATAAGTCACGGCCTTACTCCAATCAGCTCTGCATTGGATCTTCCCTGTACACTTCCACCTGCTCTGAGTGTCAACTCCCCAGTACACAGAGTTACACAAAGGATTGAGAGGTTGGAATTGGAGAAACACCTGAGGGAGACAAGGGAGATGAGTAAAGCCCTGTGATACTGCAGTGGGAACGACCCCTCTGTATGTGCTCCTTTACACATAAGTTGCTTTTCCATCTGTACTCCTAGGGCACTTCACAAGCTCTTGCAAAGATGAGTGCAATCAACTTGGAAAACACCAAGAAGACTTTCAAAATCAAGCTAAGAAAAAGATGCTTGTCAGTTAACAATTCCTAAAATAGACCACATTTCTGATAGCATCTTCACACGTACTTTTCTAAATCTAAATTTCTTTCACTGTAACTACTTCCAGGAATACAGCCAGAAATGGCATAGAAGGGTTTAAAATTCAAGTCAGATGTCAAGTTGCTCAGAAAATTAAGGACATTCGATGTCACTTCAACAATGCAATTTTGTTTTTGAACTCTAAAACCAAAACAGGATGCCGCAGTAACTTTTTCACATTTGGAAGTTGTTGTAAAAAACGTACTTGCTTATGTTACAAAAATGGAGAATTCAATTCCTAGTTTCTTGTTGTCCTAGATCTTTCCAGGATTTGAACTCAGGAAAACCAAGCAATCTCTTTTCTTCTTCTCTGGGGATAGAGCTTAGCTTCTCTAACCAGCTTGGTGGGATGCTTGTAATGGAGGGGTAATTAATTGATGCGAGATATGATTTTCAAAAATTAATATTGTTTATTAGTTTTGGCACTTAGGAGTCTTGCTCCCCCTGATTACTAATTTTAATAACAATTGCTTCTTTGCATGGTCATGGAAACATTACACAGATAATAACATAGGATCTAGAACAAATAACTAGCAATAATATAACTTTAATTGAACTGGAAGAGAAGGTTCTTGCGGTCAATATACTGCTTGTCCACTAGATGGACTGAAGAAGCTCCTTTATGCCTGTGGCAGAATGCAACTGGTGAATTACAAGAGGCTTTAAGTATTCACTCACAAAACATCTCCCGACTCACAGGGCTAGCTACGGCTTCAGATAGTACCCAAATGCTTTCAGAGAATTCTGTTACTGTCTTGTCAGCTGCTGAGAGTTCTGATTCTTCCCAGGCTTCCCAGGGTGCTGGGGAAAGGAGGGAGACTATCTCTGACCTGGTCCTGGTTTCTCTGATGATCTGTATTTCCCTTCCAGGGTTCCTTGTCTTGGCAGGTGTAGGCAGGATGGCTTGCACTGTNGTCTTGCAATGTGCAGTCTTAGCATGATGTCAGGCTGGCTATGCAGGCCGATCACGTGGAGGCATTTAGAGCCTGTTCCTGGTAAAGTCGAGGCAGTGGAGTTTCCAGGCAGTTCAGGATACAATAAGGCAGTGAGCAACGGCAGCAGGCAGTAGCAAGCAGCAAGCAAGCATGAATACAATGGCAGAGCACTTTGCTACCTGCTCATCTCTTTTTAGCAATACAGCCCAAGACTAATGGGTCTTTGGACACAGAATAGCCAATCAGAATGGCACTTAGCCAAGCTTGACCATAGTAAGTAAGCCGTAGGCTTGTTTTATCCAAATTTGGGAAAAATGTAGGACTTGCAGAAGGCAGGCACAAGCCAAGTGTGTGTATATCTTGTTTATCACAGGATGCAAACAAGTCTTGGCAGACCAGGGTCCTTAGACTCAATGGCTCCAGGTTCTTTGTCCTCTTTCCCGTGATTGCTTCTACCCATAACAAAAGGAGGGAGAGCAGAAAAAGATGTCTGGCCAAGCCAGGACATGTATAAGCCTATTTTGCCCTGTTTAAGCCTACCACAACAATGCTACATGTAACTTTTTTTTCAGGCTGGTCTTTGTTACATTTTGTGTTCTGAATTAAATATTTTAAAGAAAGCCGAAAACTCCTCTATGACTTGAGGGTCAGGTGAAGTTTGGGATTTAACAACATTACAAAATTAAAGATTTCTAAAAGAAATTAAAAAAAGCCCTTACACCTTGATGATTAATATTGCAGCATATCCTACTGGTATCATAGATGGGAATGAAGACTGTTTTGCGTTGAGCACAACATTAAAGAGAATCGTTTTCAGTCTCAGCTATCTGTACCCAGCTTGGTTACAACTTTTTGTAACCTCTTCCAAACATGTACTTACATGTAAATCGTTGTTCTCCTTTTAGCACTATGTGACTTCTCAATCACATTTAATCACATTGTATCTAGACTACCTGTAGACAAAAAAAACTTACTAAAAATCCTTTTTTAGTTGCTCTTATTCCCACTGAAATGAAAAGCAAAGAAAGCAATTCTATAGCTTTGAGGTGTTTTTCTCTACTATTGTTTTCACATATACACCAGTGAATGCCACTTTGAAAATGCAATCAAACATTAAGTCTCGACTCTAGATGGCAGCAGCTTCCTTTAGCTTTTAGTTTCCTCCTCAGTATCCTGATCTTTGTTCCTTAACCCCCAAAACAATTCTATACTCCCTTTTCTTCCCCCAAAATAAAGACTTCAGTGCTCCAAGCTGAACAGTTTGGAAAAGATGACTGAAAGGTATTTTCACTAGAAATCAGGCCATTCCTGCAGTTAAGCTACACAATTCTTCAAAGCATACTGAATAATTGAGGCCTGAAGTAGGAAAAAAACCCGAAAGGCAGATTCTTCCCCTCCCCCTATCAGTCACCTGGAGAAATGTTAGAAAAATAGTCTTTTTGTCTAACAACAGCTCCTTAGATAGAAAGGGAGGGGGCAAAGGACAAAGAAAAGAAAGAGACACAGAAGAAAGAGAACAAAAAGGTGCCATTTCGTAATGGCTTTGTACTGGGAAAAAGTCTACCTAAGAATATGGCTTTAAAGTACTGAACAATTTTACAAGTTTCTCTCTTTGAGCATAGTATACAGATACAGTGCTGGTGGAGTTTATTAGATGAACCAAGTCTACAAATCATAAACTTAACGCATAAGGAAAGGTATTGCTCAAGGTATAACAACCTGTCTGAGCCCCTTTCTTTTCTCCCTTGCATTTAGTTTTGCCACTCAGCCACCACCAGTCTTAGCAAGTCTCTATTCTCTGCATATCTCTTTGCCCCATTCTGTTGCCACTGCCTTGCTCTATAACATGTATTAGGGATGGTACTGGACCTTCTCCAACATTTCTCACATGCTCTTTAACATGATTCTATCTTTGACATGCACACGAATCAAATGAAAATACAGAAATACCTTAAACAGAGGTTTCTAAAAGTCCATGCACATCGTCACTCCTTAACATCTGTTAACTGTTGCAATTAGAGGCAACAATTAGAGGTTACTTGGGCAAACCATTCTAGTTCAGTTGAATCAGTTGCCTCTGTGCACTGCCTTCTAAATGTGTTCAAAACCAAGCTATTAGACTTTTAAGTTGACATTTATTATTGGCATTTTGAGGATTTCTATGTAGATGTTGTCATGGTCTTGTTTCTACTACTAAGGGACACACAAGACCATTGGAGACAAGTCAGGAAACTGCCTTTTGGAATACTTACTGCTGAGAGGTAATTAATTAAACACATCAACATGTTAGCATTGTATTCGAGCATTCTTTGTGCTATCTTCATAACTTTTATCTGTATAAAACCCACACGGTTCAATCCCCAGCATGTCAATGAGGTCTCAAATATCCAAAGGCTTGTGAAAATGAAGAAGCATGGACCTATCTGTCTTGCAATAAGACATATGCATGGTCTTGTGGAATGATAAAGGCTATACAAATATAAAAAACTCCAATAGGTATCTTCATCTTTACCTTTCTTGAGTTGCAGTCAGGAAATGCGTTTCTCTGAGCAGCTTAGAAACAACAGAAACAAGGATTCTGAGAACAAGGATTTAAGACTAGTAGAATGACATAAAGTACCATAAGAAACACATGAACACTTAAGAACCCAAAAATATCAAGTTCAATTTCTGAATTCATCTGTGATTCACTCTACTAGAAGATGAGACAATTATAAGAAGTCTGAATATAGATCAAACCTGTTACTAGATTCTACTTGACCACTGTTACTAATTACATGATCACTACACGCCTCACAGTGTGGTTTTACCATACACCTGAAATTATGTAACCACAGGCATCTAAATAAAGGCAGTAGTTTTCCTTTCTTCCCTCTCCATCCCAAGCCATAGGCACCTCTAACCCTTTGGAGCAGCAGGTTAGGGAGCTAATGTGTGCCACTGCCCTCCCCAGCACGATTCACTAGCACTTGTCTGAATTTCAGTACCCACACAACAGAAATGACAAAACCCCTGTCTGGGAACAGGGATGTGATTCTGTCCTTTAGATTTGCCCACTCTTCTGTGCAACCAAGTTATTCTTGCTACTTGTTTTTATGTAACAAATACCACCAAGTCACATAATTACTAAATGACTCAAGACACCAAGCCAACAAGTGAAGACTTCCGCTAACATGCATTTCAAAACTTACCTTCCTGGTCACATGGCAGCTGAAGCATCCAAGACATAATGTGTCTTCTAGAAGAACACACAAACACTATGCCAATGCTTTTTAAAGAGAAAGTCTTGACTGCTCAACACTGATGTATGTAGTTTTGTGTTGTATTGGGAGGTAAAAATCTGAAATTACTGGATGTTAAATCCCACAACTGGATCCAGATGATTGCATCTGTGTGCACGTGGGATCCCACAGATGATAAAGATGTTCCCTGAAGGTGCAGGGGGTTGCTTACATGAGTGCACTTGCACCACTGGGATGAAAATCCTACATTTGAGTCTAACACAGTTATGATTGAGAAATAACACATGAAACATGACCACTTTAAAAACTGTATCTCAAGGGCCCAATACAATCTATGAGAACATCGGATGTCACCAGTGGTCTCACCCATAGGACTACAGTAATGAACAATTCATTTTCATGCTACTAGAGGGAGCAAAAAGAGAGCAAACAAAGCAGTAAACCTTACTCCTCTTCTTCTCAATTGTTACCAGGTTTATCTATAATTCATAGGTTTTGTTATGAGAATCAACATATAAACTGAACGGAGCTCAGATTTATGAATTTATTGTCTCAATACCCAAGTGAGGCTGATGGACAATGTTACTGACATTTTTCAGACAAAGGAATGACGCAGAGTAATTAACTGCCCATGGGGTTTTGTTTTTTGTTTTTTTTCTCCTCTTCTTATTTTTACAATAGAAATAGAAAATACGGGTGACCGGGGCATCCTTAAAAATCAGTGCATAAGAAATCTTAAGATAACAGAGGTGGCATAAGGCAGATAAGAAATCCTGAGTCACAGTCCCATATACCTATTGAATGCAAAGGTGTATATAATTCCAGAGAACTCATCTTTCATTTTATGAAGTTTGTTTTACGGCATTTTTCTCCAGGATGGTATTTTTACCTTATGTTATCTCCACATTTATGGCCACTTCAAAACTTCTTCTCTTTCTCTGTCCTTAGTTAAGAGGTTTGCTTAGACACCTTTGATGATCAAGGGAAAGTCAAATGTAGGGAGAAACTGACAATTCTTGGGATAACTGATGTACCTTAGAACTATAATGTTTTAAATGGGATGGAAATGTTCACCTCCTTCCATTGAATGCGGAAAGAATTTCTCCTATCTGTTTTACTGGTGAAAGGAGTCATACCAAGAGAAACACTGAATATCTAAGGTGGTATCTTTAACTGTAACACTGAGAAATCAAGGCAACTATTCACATAGCTGATAAAAAAGGATGCTCCTTTGTGAAAGGTGTTTAAGAGCACAGAAAAGGAAACAAAGAAACAATACTCATTTGTTTTACAAGTTGTTTGGCTGCCCAACAAATTGCTTAGTCATTTGTCTACTCATATTTGCCCTATGCTTACATTTCTGAAAATGCAAGTTGATCAATGGATCACAGAGGCTGTCTAGAGGCAAGGCAGGGCACACTAATACACCTTTGACTTTAATGCATCAGACTTGTAATGAGGGACTAATTTGGTTCTAAGCACTAGCTTGGCAGAAACAAAATACTTATAGACTATTAATAGAGAAACTTTTCACAGAAGCTGTGACCTTTATGACTTAGCATGGTTTACAGCCCCACCTCTGTTACAATTCAGCAGATCCTTGCTGCAAAGCAACATGTTTGAGTCTTTTTCTCCCAGTTACAAGGATAAGACTCTTAGAGCAACTCTTTGGTATACACACTGATGCAAATTCTTTCTGCAGCACAGAGGTGTATTGAAAGAAAGTAATGGGAAATGCAGTTTTTATAATGATCTGAACAATAATGCCCCTACAAAACATCTGTCCTGCCTATCAGCAGCCACACTAGTTGAAGATCTGTGGAGATTTGAAGACAGGGATCTCTATACTGTGATAATAAACTAATTAATAGGAAAAGATATTGTCAGTTACCATGTTGCTGTGGGATTCAGTGTGTGTGTGTGGGGATAAGCACATTGAAGCGGTTACTTCTCTCCCTTCAAATTCAGACATATGTAATAGATTTCTAATGACTTTAGAGTATAATTAAACATCTAAACCCAGTATTGCAGCTATGAAATACATCAAAAAGGACAGTCCATTTACTATTCCAGCCTTTATTTGTCAAGCTCTGTGTAAAATAAAAAATACTGGTTGTTAAGGTCACTGAGACTAGAAGAACCAGGGAAATAACTGTATCAGTCTCATTTTTAACACAAATGGTTAAAGTCTAAAAATCAGGAAAATATGTAATGCAAAATGTACATTTGCATTTTCAGAGACATTAAATCAACTTTTTTTTCAACCATAAAAGATACTCATCCATCTGATTCCATCTGCTCATTGCTGTAACTCACAGCAGCACACAGAACATTAGAGAAAGGACATATAGCCTGAAAGTGCAGGTGCATGGGATTAAGCAAAGACATAAACCAACATAAAAATAAAANAAAAAAAAAAAAAAAAAAAAAAAAAAAAAAAAGCTGCAGAAATACAAGCTAGAGAAATTTGGAAATAATTAGAACAACTGATACACTAATCCTAGTTCTTCCTGGCACTGCAGAAATTAGGAGCTCTACAGGGATATGTCAATAGCTTGAACAGCAGAACCGCAATGAGCAGCATTTTGTCACACTTTAAAAACAGAGGGTTGAACAAGCTACCGACTCATTAGAAGCAAACAGTGAGAGCAGCTAAATGATTGGCAGCTCAATCGTTTTACCATTTGTAACTATTTGTGCCACAAGAAATGAATTGTAGTGATGCTCTGAACGTGAAAAGTGGTAGAACAGTTGAAGGGAAGTTTGTTTCTTTAATCTATCCTTTTCTTGGTAACAGATTCTAACTATGGCAGATCTAGGATTGATTTGGTCTCAAGGAGAGAGCATGGAGTGAAAAATCTCCATGTGAAAATTATTTTAGCCACATCTTTTGACAGCTGGCCCACAAACCATGCTATCCTGGGGAATGCCAAATTTGTGAGATAACTGAGGGGAGACAGTAGACCTCTGCACAGCCAAGAATGTAATGATTGGAAATTATTATTCACTATTTTTTTAAGAACTGGAGGTTTAAACTGAACAGAAAAAAAGAACTTTTGGGGTTTTAAAAAATTTTTTCCCCTCCTTTCTTCTTTTCTGTCTTGTAACACATGTTTGGAACTCACTGCCACTGCATACTGCAGAGGCCAAGAGAATAAATGGTCTCAAAGGAGGATTAGACAAGTTTACAAAGGGCAGGACCATATATGGATATTAAACACTAAGACCAAGCAACAGCCTCGGAGGCTCAAGGTTCATAAACGACTGACTTTTTTAAGCCATGAAGTACAAGATGGAGGGGATGCAAGTATTCCAGAGGAAGAATCATTCTATACCAACCCTGGTTTTCTGCTGTTTTGGCAAAATGCTAGCCAGGTTACCAAGTTCATTTGGACTGGCTCAGTAGGAAGGATTTTAAACTTTGGTCAATTCTTTCTTTCTACACACATGGTAGCAAAACATGCCCTTTTGAAACCAAATGCTAGCTCTCGTGAAAGACTCCCACATCAGAGGAACAGGTAGGCTAGTTCTTATGCTAATAGGACTAGGATGACCTTCAAACTCCACATTGACTGGGGCATTTACAAATACATGGCACGACAGTTTTAAAAGTAGCAGATCCAAGGAATCGTGTTCACAAGAAAGGAAAAGATTCAAAACTGTAATATCCAGGCTATCTTTCAGTCAAATATGGGAGGGTTCTTCGCTGTACATTGATCATTGTTTGGTTAAGGCTGAATCCAAATGACAGGCTGATGACTTGACAGTACCACTTCCTATTCAAGACTATTTTACAGTCCAATTAAGACATGTCATCCCAGTATCATCTAGTCCATGAAGCAGGCGTAAGAAAGCATGATGAAATATTTAAGGGTATGTAAGGTGGCGGTGGGGCTTCTTGGTCTTGGTGTGAGGTGCCAGATTTAAACTGAGGTGCCACTGTCAAGGCAAATGGGGAAGAGACAACAACAAAATAGAACGTGACTTGCAGGTTGCTGAAGTGACTGAAACATACTGGAAGCAAAAGTGTGCAGTCTGAAAGGTTAAGAAGTAGTGGAGATTTCAATAGCTAGACCAACTAAACAAGACTCCTTGATTTTCTTGTTAAGACTATTTTCTCTAAAAACAGCCCTACTCCAGGAGCAGGGTATCTTAACAACTTTTGCTCACCAGGTCTAGTAGTAGAACTAACAATACCACAAAAAGCACTTTAATTTTCTTCACGGAAATCATTGTCAAGCTTAGTGCTTGTACCAAGATCATATTCAGCAGTATTTAATGATATTACTGTGACACAGTGATGGAGAAGGTGGCTGGGAAAGGGGAACCTAAAAAAACCAAAACCCAGCAAAAAATCCTCCACAAAATTGCCTGACGAGTCATTTTTGTGAAATGAAAAGTAATTTACACAGCAGTTTTACAGAGAAGAGAATTATGCAGTTAATCGGCACTGCTGGATAATTACACTGTACATGAGGCCTTGCTTTTAGGGAAAAATATAAGCTAATAAAGAGAGTCAGACGATCGGTAATGGCAGGGCTTTTGGGAGATACGGGAGGCACAAAGCTAAATAATTTAAAGCTACAAGTATAATGACTATGAAACAGAATTATTTTAAGTTTACATTAATTCTCCAACCAATTACATATCTAACATTAAGTCCACAAGCTAGAGAATTCCCTTTGGCTGCAAACAACCACAGCAACAATGAGAAAACTGAGAGGATGTGATCCTGAACATGACCAGACTTTGAATGTGTCCTCCCAATTGCTGTGTACATCTTTAATATTCAGAGGTCTACTAGAGAATTAAAGCCAGTTCACACTTCCCTTCAGTTACTGCTGGTTCAAGTAAGGTCTCTCCCTAACATGGTCAACTGCAGTCAATCAATTTTCTTTGTGGTGCCTTTTTTGTACCTTTCAATCGCTGGCAGCAGATGGCTCAGCCTGGCTGCCTCACTGCCACATTCATAGCGGAGAAACCAGTGAAAAGTTAAACAACACTGAATTAAGAATGAAAATGATGACTGGTGTAATGAGAGCACTTCATTACCTTTGCTTTGTAAGCAATGTAGCCCTGATTATTACTGACCTTTGACGACACTGCATTTTACCCAGTAAAATGTGCCATCTTAAAGAAGCATGGGCATATTGTAAGGCAGACATCACTTCTGAGTGTATTCATAAATAAACCAGACCCTGTCCCTTCCTGTGTTAGAAGTTTACCTAACAGCTGAGTTATCAGCATTCAGCAGTCACCCTTACTTTGTGTCTGTGTAACAAACAATGCAACTTAATACAGTACACCTGGCAAATAATAACAATAATTATTATTACTTCTAAGGCACCCAAAAGAGCACTAAGTACTTCACAAAGTACTTAAAAAGACAAACTATGTGCTGTAGTGAGCTAATACTTGGTGAAACAGTAGAACTACATGGAGTGGAAAAGCAGGAGGGAATGTAACAAGAGGAAGTATATGGTTACAGGAATAATATTAAACAGTTACTAATCTGGGGGGCATGAGGTTCCTGCACACAGCCTATTCTTACTCCACACAGTTCAGAGGAATCTCTGTGACTAGACGTTTTGTTAGCACACTTTCCAAATCTACCGTTTTTTCCAAAAGTGCTGTTTAATTGCATGCTAATTTGCATCTTTCTTCACTTCAGGATTTTGAGGCCTGAAAGCAGATATATTGGAAAGTTTTGTCAGCTCCAAACTAAATATGGTTATTAAGGATTTATGGCTAGATGAACGGCAGCCACAAGTTTTTAAGTTTCCACTGATTTCACAGTGATGGCACGATATGTCTGCGATTTGGGGCCAAGGCACACCTGGCAAAAACCAACTCACTGCCTGCACAGTACATAATGCATCAACAAATCACACTGCAGGACTCTGCATACTCATGGTTGTTAGAAGAACTTGTGACTGACTTGCTTCTTTTGCTCACTCTTCACCTCTTTATCTGATTTTTAGGGTTCACTTGTCAGGGGAACCGTCCAGCCTACGTAGTGTAAGAAATCTACTCCCACTAAAGTGCTACAATGTAGCCTGCCACTCCTATGCACCTCAATGTCCTGACAGTGCTTCCTTCCTGTCTGCCAGAGAGATTACAGCATCCTTCATCTGCTCAGTGTGATGAGGGAAGGGGAAGAGGGGAAAGTGCATTTTAAAAAACACTACGAAAAACTACAGTGCTCATTACCAAATGTATCTACCAGTACAAAATCAAGTGCCAAACAGTCCCCTGCTCACTGGGCAGCTGCATACTACCCAGAACAAAGCATGCTGTTGGTGCCTCCAGATTATTAATAATAGTAAGGTATGTGCTGCACCAGGAGGGGAGCTGTGAGGGGTGGTGCTCCACAGAGCTGGCATAAGGAATGGATCTGCTCCAGGCTGCCTGCCAAAGGCACTGGAAAACTTGACTTTCTGGGGGCCACCAGAGGATGCTTTTCTCCTGCTTGCAGAACCCTTTGGAGGGCTTTCACTCAGACCTGGCTGCACTGAGCCAAATGCAGGCGGGAAGTATTCCTGCTTGCTCTCCAGCCTCCCCAGTAATTGGCACTTCTGCCTTGTGATAAAATGGAGTCACTGGGCTCCCTGACCAATCTACAGATGAAAACTTCAGCCTGCCATGCCCATGGGAGTTTACATAGAGCCAGTGGTGAGCATGCATCTAAGCAAGCAAGTATTCCCTATAGCTACTTAACCCAAGGGGAAGCAGGAGGGACAGCAGAACCTGCCAGAGGGACCATTCAAGTTCATCCCGGACCCACCATGAATGCAGGGATTAGGACAGTCTCAGAAGACACAGAAGAGAGAAGAGAAAAATTTGTAATGTTTTGGGAGAAACCCCTCACTCTCTGATAACAGCTTCACATGCTATAGATTTTGGAAGGGTGGAAAGGCAGTAAACCAGCGCTGAGAAATGAAGGGGCACAATGGAGAAAAAAAATAGTGTCCATCAGTGCACCATTTAGCACTGGGACACACATTCAAGGGAAGTAAAGTGTGTGTGTGTGTGTGTGTGCGTGTTCATGAACAATCTGCTATCAGTTCTGGTCTTGGATCACCTTTAGGTTTCTACACATCTGACACACCCCTGAGATTCAATGTGTCCTTGCTGGGGCCATTTCTCTCCCCTCAGAGGGCTGACAAGCTGCAGAACAATGTACAGAGAAATGATTGCTGGCTTAGTTAAAAGGACTGCAGTCGGTTAGCTGCTAGAAGTACTACTAAATATGTTGATGTTTCATAACTGAGTTTACTCTCATTGCTGTGTTTCTGGTTTGCATATGGCAGGAAGGCTCTGGCAGGGTGAATGCTTGCTGCTGCGCAGATCTGCTGCAATACGTCATCTTCACTGGTGGAGATGATCGAGGCTTCCCAGCTCATTTCTGCTGGCTGCCTACCCTTGCTGCAGAGATGAGCTGTGATGCATTGTGAGAGTCCAGCTCCCTACAGAAGTGCACGCAGGAAATTTACACCTTGTCTATATGGAACCTTCAGCTTTCAAACCACTAGCACTGTCTCCACAGGTAAGAGAGGCAATTTGGCCTCCATGTGTACTGAGCAGAAACAATTTGAGATATCATCTATTTTGCAGAGGATTAAGATACCAAGTGTCTATCTTAAAACATCAGCCTGTCTCACAAATACAAACATGCAGTTAGGGTTTCCAGGGACACATTATCTCATATTATGGTATATGCCAGAAGGTTAACATAAGCCTGAAACCGGTTTTGTTAAGCCACTGTAATCATCTAAAGATAACTTTGTTTTCATTAAAAAAAAAAAGAAAAAAAAAAAAAAAANAAAGAAAAAAAAAAAAAAAAGGAGCCTTTAGAGGTTTTCTCTGGGAAAAAAACCAAACAACAAAACAAAAACAAAAAAACTGAGTTCTTTGAGGCTGTCTTGAGGATTCCTAGAAGTTTTTCATGTGTTCTAAAAATTACCCCTGTGAAGCCTTGCAGTCATGTCTCCATTGTGCAGATGCCCAGAGAATGCAGACCCTGCACATCTCCTGCACTGCCTGCCCTCAGTTCTACAGCTCAAGATGGTGCTTCCTGCCCAGAGCTCTCTGCCCAAATATTTTCCACCTGACTTCACAAGCTACTTCTTGTAGAGAAAAGCTTAACTGAATTATCACCTCATTCCAGATTAGTTCCTATACAAATAAGAAAGCCCATGAGCACAGTAAGGAAATCTATTGAAATGCTTATTTTCCCACAATGGCTGACAGAGGGTACCTCACTTTTCAGCAGCTAATACAATTTTACTCCTGTTGTTATAAAGGACCAACCACAGTTTCTAAGGCAGAGCACACCTATCACACAGCCAATATTCTTCCAGGACTCTTTATTAACATTTTGCCTATGATGGCTGCCGCAGCTGAACTGTTCTGCACAGATTTTCTGCTCGGTATGGGGGATTGGGGAGGGGGGCGTTAATTATACAGAAAGATGGAACAGGGCCAGGCAGCCCCTCTGGTGCACTGTCTCCTACATGCACAGCCTCCTTCCTGCTGTTTTGCAGCTACAAGGATCACCTGTTGGTCTTGGCGCTTGCCCAAGCTGGGGCCTAACGGAAATGACAGAATCAGCTAGAAACGAGAGCCAGCTCCTATTCCAGCCACCCAAATGAGGGAAATACAAAAACAGATGATGGCAATGCGATCTAGCTGCTGAACCTGGGAGCCAAGAGGGGGTGGAGCAGAAGGGAATGGAGAAAGAAGTGGCATACGCTGAAAAAAACAAACAAGAAGAAAAAAAACCAAAACCACTAAAAAGAAGCTTTTCTTCCCTTTTCATAACCAGCACAGCAAAGCCAGGAGAGTTTTTCTCCACATGAACACCTGCCAATAGGGAGAACTACCTTGTTCCTGCTCCTGCTGGGTATGTCGGATGTTTCTGTCTCCCACACGAGAGATGTCAAAGGGATATCCAGGTATGCGGCAGAAACGATCTGTCTTTTTCAGACTGTTTCCTCTCAGTTCTGCATGGTGATACACAAACTGTTCAAAGATCTGTGTCAGGAAATCCCTTCTCCCGTAACATCAGTGCTGAGCAAAGCCTTCTACTTGATGTTTGAGTGTGATGCAATGCTGCACACCAGGATTAAGCATCACTTGCCTCTGATTTCATTCTTCTGGGCAGAAAAGCAGCCAAGTACTCCAACAGGTACTAGGCAACCATCGCTAACAGTATTTAAAAGAGAGGAATGCTGCCTTTAAATTATAAAAGTACACATTGCATTTCCAGATATAACTAGTTTAATACAAAACTTTGGAATCCATTGTGTACCTGAAGAAGTAAGTACCCTAACATCTGAAATGTGTTGTGAAATTTCTCTGTAACCCTTGAGTTTAGTAGCCCAAGAAATGCATACTCTTTCAAACAGCTTAATAGGCTTTAAATGATCTTTTAAGAGACTTTCTTTTTAAACAAATAATTTTTAGAAACAATAACAATAAAAGCAAGAAAAATCTAATTCTTAAAAGAAGTTGAACCCTCTTATAGAGCAATAGAATGGGTCCCTGAAGCTTACTTCTTCCTGAGAAAACACTTCATGAATAATCGATACACAGGCCAAACTCTCAGTAAGCACCCAGGCTTCAAACACACCCAGAATTCACCAGTCTCTGACTCTGGCCTTTAGACTGTAACACTTTTTGCCTTGCCCTCCCCAGTTTCCCAAGCTGCCTTTATTTCTGTTCTTTCTAGCAACTAGGTAGGTAAGCAGAAGCAAAATTTGAGCAGTGAGAACAAGTTGGGGATAATTTGCACCTTATGAATTATTCAGGCCCTCCTGATTCCTGCACCTGCACCAAGGCAGGAAGCTTACGAGGAACAGTCATTACTCTTCTCTTGGGTCTCCACAAGCTCACTTACTGCTCAGACACTTTGTTTTGTAACCAAGAGCTTCAGGTCTTGTATTAAGCAGTGGAAGCAGGCGAAAAAAAAAACAGCCTTACATTGTAAATCCCTTCCCCTGTCCCCTGCTGCCCCAAACCCAGGATAATCATTCAACCTCTTCTGAGACAAATGAATTGCAGTTTGCATCAGACTGCTGAATTCACATATGCTAATCCACATCAGAGCATCAGTACAGAAGAAGGTAATGTGTGCATGAGCTAGTCTAGTCAGATATTTACTCAGCTGTATCAGACTGCATGTTTAAAACTTTTATTTAGCTCAGTAGGGAGTATTTCATGTGCATCAACTGTTTCACTTCCTAACTTGATTGTTAAGGCATCCTTCTCCACAGATACAGCACAAATAAATTCTCTCTCTGTCACTGTGGCTAACATCAAGAGTACTAATAGTTTAACAGAAGAGGCTATAATCATTCTTTCAACATGATGGATTTAATGAACAATTTAATGAAGATCTTTTCTATCTTCATCTACTATTATCTAGGTAAGCAGAATGTGACACCTAACTGCAAATCCAGATATGACCCATAAATCTAGAAGCCACTAAGAACATTTGCAGAGAGTATATACAAACCAATTAGCACTATGACCATTTTAAGAAAATGGTATGTTTTTGTGCTAAAATGCTCAGGCAAAAGGATCTTAAAGTATTAACACAAATCCAAAGCAACAAGCATAATCTTTACTCTATCTCAAGTCCACAGTTGCACTGAGTGTCTTTGGGTCATGTCCTTTACTACCATGACGTCACCAAGAAGTTCTCCAGTTAAAAGGTCATCTCATTAATCCCAAGCAGCTAAGCATCATGCTTTAACTGATTCAGTAAAACAGATCTGCAGCAACTGATAATAAAATCTCCTTCATCTCCTATTTGAAAATAATGAGTCAAACACAAGTGTTAAGCATTCAGGAAAGTACAGTCACTCCTTATCAAATCTTTGCTTTTCTTCTTTCTATGCTTAAAGAAGTCAATTCATTTTCTTTTCAGTTCAGAACAGACAACTGGTCCTAGCTGCTCTGATCTCATTCCTATCCAGTAACAGATACTTTGGCTCTTTTTATAAGGTATTTTAATTAGTCATGTAAACACGTTTTATTCTTTGATGCTCTTTCATTCAGCATCATTAATCCCCAGCATGAAATCAATAGACTTAAAACATTTAACATGTCAAAATGCTACATATTAATCCACAAATGTCTCCAACTCATCACACACACTGAATAAATAGCTTGCAATATGGAAACTGTGCCTTCCTTTTGCCTTGGGAATCAGCAAAGTCTGATCCAGTCTTTCATTGAAGTAAACAGATTCTCTCTCCAAGTATCTGCTATTAGGCAAAAAAACCAAACCGAACCAAAACTTGGTGTTTTCTGTTTGCTCTGACATTTTTTGCTCTGTGTGTGGCACAGTCGACTTGCTAGAGGGGAGGGATGCCATCCAGAGGGACCTGGACAGGCTGGAGAGNTGTGGCTGCTCCCTCCCTGGAGGTGTTCAAGGCGAGGTTGGACAAGGCCTTGAGTGACCTGTACTAGTGGGAGGTGTCCTTGTCTATGGCAGGGAGTTGGAACTAGATGATCCTTGAGGTCCCTCCCAACCTTACCATTCTATGATTCTACGATTTTTTTCCATCCCTTGTGGTCACACTGGCCTTATGAGAAACACTTGTGTTACCACAATCTCTTGACTGCACGTGTGTTTAAAAAAAGCTTAAAAAGAATTACATTAAATGGGTTACAGTTTGTACTGGAGGTGCAAGGGAAGGGAAAAACACTGTTTGTCTGCTTGAAAACAAACAACCATAGTAGCTTTAAAGAAAAAAAAAAAAAAGAATGAGCAGGAAAAAGAGAGAGAATTTGCTCTATTTTGTGTGTGATATTCAAAGCCACCAGGGTACAGAAAGTGACAAGAATCTCTTTAATGGCAGAAATTGTGTCAGAGATACAAACCTTAAGGACAGCCAAGCCCATACTTTGATAGGCAAAAGGGTAGAAACAGGTAGACAGGAAAAACTAGTACTCTAGGTAACAGGAAAACATCTTAAATTATATTACATTAAAAAATACTGAAGATGTCCTCATTTGAAAGGAGGAAGTGAAATACATGGATGAAGTGTGAGAACTGACATGCTGAAACCTTGATTTGGAAGGAAGGCATCCTAAGTGCATGACCACATTTCCACCTATTGCCCCATGAACAGTCCTAGGTAGCAAGCCCCTGAACTCATGAACAACAAACAAAAGAAACAAAAAAAAAATGGAGGTAAAACTAAAGTATGTAATGAGGACATTCCAAATCAGGGAAAGAGAAGATGAAGCATTTCCTTCTGGTGGTGTTCTCACTTATTGCCAGTAATAGCCTATTTATCATCATCACTATTATTTATCCTTTTTCTACAAAAATAATCCAGATTGCTTCTTCAGATGTGTATTCTTCTGTTCAGCAGAGGCTAGATTTACTCATGGCTGAAAACAATCAGAGTTTAAATGTAAGAAATACATATTTCTTTAAGCCTGTGCTCTGTAGTTACAATTTGGCCCTGCAGATGAATTCCAAGCAAGACTTGGGCCTTACTAACTGAATGGGAATCCTAACAAGTGAAAGAGCATACTCTGCAATGCTTATTTTTCTTTATGAATTGGTGACAAATGAGAGCTACTGCTTTGAGTTAGTCTTAAAAATGACAGGAATAAAATAAAGCAGCGCAAACATTTTTCTTTGAATAGAGAGTCAAAGCAAACTACGGTGAAAATACTGTCCAGCAGGGTAATTCAGATCAGGCAAGTCATCCAACTCCATAGCAGCTTAACCCTGACATAACCCCAGAGGCAGTGCTACACCTGGCAGCTAGACAGCTAGCCAATAAGCTAGCAGAGGTGCAAGCCAAGAAGCCAGGATGAATGCACATGCCAACACAGGAAGGCTATATTCCAGAATCTGGCATCTGGATCTCCCAGCTGCCAAACTTCTCCCATCTGTCCAAGACTATGGATTGAGGTGTTAAAAAGAACAAGGTAAATTATACAAGAGCAAAAGCACTACCATTCGTGAGACACCAAGAATGAGGAGGTGTATTGTGCCTTCCTGCATCTGAAACTCACATATAGCATCACTCTGTCATCAGTGAAATGGTGGATCAGGGCACTTCTGGATCAAGGGTGCCAGTATGGACAAAATGCTCAACATTTAGGTATGTATGAATTAGAGTCCCAGGCTATGGCCATCCACAGAAGTCAGCAGATATAGAACATTTGTGCGGAATTGTGTTTGAGTAAAACTCACAGCTTTTAGTAGATTTTTGTGAGCCCAATGAAAACAAAGTGAAAGAAGTCTAAAAAAAAAAAGTTTCTTCAAGATTGCAATCTACTCTGTTCCCCTGCCATGACAAAGAAAATCAGATATCTAAAAACACTTCTCTACTTTCATAACTGAAACACCATATTTTTGAGTGTAATTTTGTGGAAGAATAACTTTCCTGAGATTTAGTGAAAAAAAAAAACCTCCAACTTTAAAAGCCCCTAAACTGGGCAGGCATGAAATTTCATTCAAATTAAATAAATATAGTCAGATAGCTGTATTTAATTGTAGCAGAATTCATTTCTGAAAAGCAGTTACTGTTTCTAAATTGCAATAGTGCCATACTCCAAGAAGCAAAAATATCTGCAAGGATACTCATAAAAATGTGAGCAGTTATAAATGCACCCTAAGAATTCATGTTTTCAAATGACAGACTGATTTAAATATTCACCTCATTGACCTAATTTCTATCTTTCAGTCTCCAGTCAGGTCTACATGGCCTAAACAAGGTTTGACAGATGTGACTTTCTTGAACAATTTTGTCCTTTTTTAGAAGACATAGAAGGTCCTATATATCTCGCTCAAATTTATGCTTTTATTAGCAGCCATTTGCCTCACCAAAACATTACATTTCAGTCTCATCCCACTCCATTCAGAGACAACAAGTTTTCAGTGGTTTGGAAATGGTACATGAGATGACTTATGCCACCTCCATTTGCATCTAACCACGCATCTTGTTCAGGGAGCAAGATGGAGCATAAGTGGTTCCATGTAAACACAAGGAAACTTTTTTTTCACTGTGGTTTTGCCAGAGCACTGCAACAGGCTGCCCAGAGAGGTTGTGGAGTTTCCTTCACTGGAGACATTCAAAACCTGCCTGGATGCATTTCTGTGTGACCTGCTCTAGGTGGTCCTGCTCTAGGCAGGGGAGTTGAACTAGATCATCTTTCCAGATCCTTTCGAACCCCTAACATTCTGTGATTCTGTAATTACTAAGATCTCATATTCATTGTTACTGTATGCATATATGCTACACATAAATTCATAAGCATTTTTTTGAGCAAAATACTGAAAACATTAAAAGAGCAAAAACTTTACAGCATAAGACTCCTTGAAAATGCTTTCTGTAGAACAGATGCTAATACAACTGCTGATGATATAGAGTATTATTTTTAATGTCAATTAAAGGATCCCACATTCAAAACTGTATTTGAAATACAACTTTCCTTTAGAAAACAACATTTTGAGAGATTCTTAGATTCTTCAGAATAATTTCCAAGTTCCACTGATAACTGTAATGACATCAAAGACAGTTCTAAAGATTTTTTAAAAATAAATGTATCATCTCAATTTCATACCAAAGGAAACCTTAAAAGCTTTATATTGGTTTTAATAGTGAAGTTGCTTCTGCTGCTACTTTGAAAATGTTTAATAAGATCTTGCAAATTTTTAATATAAATATATTAGTTGTAATGCAATTAACTACAAATTAGAGACAGCAGTAGATTTGAGGAATGATTTCTGTATTTGACTACTCATTAGCAATTTAGAAGTGTAATTGCTCTTAAACATGTCATCTTCTTAATTTTATTATGAGGCTTAGCTCTACTTGTAAATGTCAAGAATTTCTTCTGCAACTTATTAGATTATACTGACTGCGTGAGGTTGATTTTCCTTCAGTACTCCACAGATGGATGGTCCACAGATTACTAAGAGTAAATAAAGCAGTGAGTTGATGGCCATTTGTGACACAAGCAAGACTGCAATGGAATCTTTTTAGGGGCTCACAAAACAAGCAGAAGAAAGAGGGAGGACATGAGGCACGCAAAGACACTGAGAGAGGACATTTTCTTGCACAGTTTTAAAAGCAAGTAAAACAACAGCAAATTACAGGAAGGCTGTAAACAAAAAAAAACAGGAAATCTATCAGCACTGGTACATACACTGGTACCTTCTGTCACACGATATCATTCCTACTGAGGTGAGTTTAAGGCACCTTATAGCATCACAATGCTTGCTGAAACCTCCCAGTCACCCCACCACTGGGTTTGTATGTAAACTCTGCACTCTAAGGCAGGGCATCTACTAGGCTCACTACACAGTAAGGTTTTAAACTGTTTGCCTCCTTGAAATAAAAGCAAGGGGATGTTTGTGACGATCTCTTCCTACATTTTACAGCTTTGCTTGTTAACTGTTTCATGGCAACTGGCAATGATCTGTATAAAAGAGCTATGCCGATTCACATTGTTACTCAGTTTCACTAGACTTATTCTGAAAATTTTAAACTGCATTATCAAACACCAAACAAGATTTTTTTTTCTATTCCATTTTAGCCATTGAGAGTTGTAAAAAACTTTTGCAGCTTTCCCTTGACACACTCATGACCACCCTTCCCAGCTCCAGAATGTAAAAAGCAATAGCAAAGATCAGTTTTGGACCTTTCCCATCCCCACATATCCCCCAGCCACAACATATAGAGGGAAAGACAGCTGAAAAGCACTGCTACTACACTTTGTCAATAAACCAGAACAGTATATAATACACAATAAAATGCTTCATACCTGGAGTTGAAAAAACGAAAAGGGTTAACAGCTGACCTGGCACAGCCCCACATGCTCTCTCTGGAAATTGAACACAGACAATTAGGAATTTTAAATTACCCCAAACAATTGCGGGGGACTTAGACAAGGTTGAGGAACACTTACTGCAAAGTAAGCACATGGCCTCAGTGTGGAAGGGACTTTAGGATTTTCCCATTTGTTTAAAAGTCCTTCTTAAACTGAAATTGCTCTATAGAGGTCCCTACTCATGTTAAGCAAGTCATTAGGAGTTCTGCCATTAATTTGCATGGGAGCAGAGTCAAGATTTAGGGCATAGGTGTCACCCAGTGGTAATTCTGGATCATGGTGGATCATATTTTCTTATTAAAAAAATATCTATGAGCAAGAGAAAAACGTTAATGAGAATACAGTGCAGTCAGACACTGCACAAAGATGAAATAGAGGCTGGAGCAAACATCAGCTCTCAGAATTCTGCTGCTTGAGTAATATTATTCCCAACACATGACTGAAAAACCTAGCCTTTAACTATTTCTACTTAAAATTGAGACTTGAGGGAAAATGGATTATTATTTGGAATACTGAACAACACAGATCTATGATGTCATAGCTGCAAAAATTTCTGTGTTGGGATTTGGACTATGTGGAGTGCTCCTTTTCACTAAGTTCTGATCTTCTGCATGTGCTCAAACAAGAAGCATCAAACAACTGGCTTTTGGAAAAACCTCTAAAAGCTAAGTCCATGAAAAAAAACCAAAACAAAACAAACCTTCAGTCCTCTCTGTGGTTTAGACCTCAAATGTACCATGAAATAAGTAGGAGGTTAACGCCCAAGAAAACTAGCAAAAATATTAGAACAATACTATGAATCATAAAAATGTTTTAGCACACTAAGAGTTGAATTCATTTGCACTGGAAACATTTTGGGTTCTTTGTAATGCTCAATTAAAGTGGTCATATTGGCACAGTAACTGTTGAAAGTGAAAAGGAAATTTCCAAACCAACTTCTCTTGATTTATATAATTCTACTTTCCTTTGGTCCTTGGAAACCTGTGAATAATCTATTTTTTTCCCAAGATTTTGCACTGCATCTTTCAAACCTCTCACATTTACTTGCTTCAAATATACAATAAACATTGGTCTTCCTTCTGTT
The DNA here is from genome assembly GCA_013399055.1 of Ramphastos sulfuratus. Taxonomy (NCBI): domain Eukaryota; kingdom Metazoa; phylum Chordata; class Aves; order Piciformes; family Ramphastidae; genus Ramphastos; species Ramphastos sulfuratus. The sequence continues at coordinate 67,445 of WBNM01033616.1, read as the reverse complement.
TGCTTGATTTTTCTATTTGATAAATGTTAAGTCATTAATCTAAGAATACAAAGCAATGTCAACAACTTTCAAAGTTTAAGTTATGAGCTCTGTTACAGTCTGACACTGTTTTTTTCCCACCCTCTTTTTTTCTGCTCTCTGTGTACTCTCTTCCTCATCCAGAAACACATCTCAGGTACCTATGTAGAGGTTTTACTTCACAGTTTTTCAGTACCTAACAAAAGGCACATAGACAAAATCTCCCCTACCCCATCAGCCCTCAGTTGAAATCAAGATGCATTGGAAAAATGGCAACTGGAAACCAAAACACTGATGTTCTCTTCCATGTCAATTAACTTGTCATCACCTCTGTGTCTTACTGGAAGAATATTTACTTCCTAAACTGATACAAACAGCAATATATTAAGCAGAAGTAATTATTTCAAAATTTCTACACCTCTTTTCAATAACTAAGCAACAGGGCAGGCAAAAATATAGCTGCTGAGGATAAGTACTTGCGCACTGCATTTTCTAATTGGTAGATTTAACAGACAACTAAAATTCTGATTAGAACCCCTGCAGTAGCCAGACACTGAAGTGAAAGACACCCAGACATCCTCCAACCAATCTCTCAGACACCTAAAATTTGCCATGTTCCTCTCTTCCCTGAAAGCCAGCTGGCTGCTCTGATCCAGAAAGTGTGGGGAGAAAATCCCAATCCCTGCTTCAAGGGTTTGAACCTTATCTCTGCTTTGACAATGGCTGAAATACACCTGACAACATGGATTCAGCATAAAACAGATCTCCAGTGGTCACTTCCCAATCCAAAAATACAATTGTAGGAGGAAAAAGGAAAGCAAAAGGATGTCATTGTAGGATGTGAGAGGCTGATTGTCCCTCCCATAACGTAATCAACAAAGATAAAGATTGCCTTTGTTAAAGATGGGCCCGGATTGCTGGCAAAGGGATGCAAACAGCACCTTTGTGGACTTACAGGACTTGACCCAGATATCTGCTCAAGAGCTCAGGAATGCTAGATGGAGTGTCTTGATGAAATTCCGAGATTTCAGCCTGGCTTGAATGCAACGCCCAGGACGCCATACTTCACACCAGCTACCCCGAAAAGGTTTCTGTGTATTTCGGGTATGGACCGGTAAGCGGCGCAGGGAGGGGGCGGAGGCCCTGCCCAGTGCCGCCGCCGGACCCCTGCAGACATGATAATGCACAGGGAGATTTCCTGGGGAGCTGCACCTGGACAATGGCCTAAAAACTGTATAAAGAGACATAAGTAATACCTGCAAAGGGGTGCACCTACCACCGGAGCACCTCCACGGGCACTTCCACCGGACCACCACCACCAGAGAACCCCCCACAAGGAGGACCCGAGGAGCCACTCTACAGGACACCCCCGGGCTGGGCACACCTCTCTCCCTCTCTCCCCCCTGTCTGTGGCTGATGGTAATATAATCCCTGTTCTTTTCCTTCCCTGCTCTTAATTTTTTTCTCCGTTGTTCCCTCTCCCTCTCTCCCCTCTTCCCTCTCTCCCTCGGAATTGTTCAACTTTATCCTTTAATAAATAGTTCTTGGTGATATCTAGTCTTGTTTGCACCTTAATTTCACAACATGGATATCTAAAAGAACCAGTCTTGCTCCTCTGGACAGAGATACTGTTCATCTCTGTTCTCCGGACCTTGACATAGGACCACTCCTGGATACCTCCATCCTAGCCTTCTGTTCTAGAACTGGCACATGTAGGTATCTAACTTCCCGAGTCAGCGTTCTACACTCATTTGTTATGCCAGATGTGGGTGGCTACACCACTGCTGCCTCTGGCTGTCACACTGTAACCAGAGTGAAGGCTGGAATGAAGAAGACGGCATGCTCTGGGTTTTAAAATGGGTTTTAAAACAGGTAGAAATACGTAAGGTCAGAACAAATTATTCGATCTCATATTTTCCACAATAGGAAGTCAGGAACATAAGCTGGTTCTTTTTTTTTGTTTGTTTGTTTTTTTTCCCCTGTCTTTTCTGACCTTCCCCCCCTGCCCCCCTAACTGCATTTGAATGAACAAATGCAGGTCAGAAGCCAAAGCTCCAAAGACAGCAGAAATGACTCACAGCCACATACCTAGCAAGTAAGCCCAGCCTGCTCTAGGAAGCTGTTGCTATGCTGCCCATTGAACTTCAGATCACTTAACTCTGTGTTGACTATACTGCAGACATGTAGATGCTTCCTACAGGTACTCAGAAACACTGCCGGAGCCATTCACCTATTTTATAACCTCATGCTTCCACCACACCCTCCTGAAAACGGGCAACTTGCATCCTGTCTCAAATGTCTGTGTTGTTATCTTGGTTCTGTCTACTTGCAGTATTTCACATGCTGCAAGCATATGGGGTTAGTGGTACCTCTATGCCATGCAGTATACTGACAAGGGTGTACCTGCTACAGAACTGTACTTGGTAGTTTCTCTCAAGCAAAAGGAAAAAAACATTTTGACTGTGCCTTAGAAGTGCCTAAGAATCTCAGAAATAACACAGTGATACAGACAGTAAGTAGTTCAGAAGCAGAAATACTGAGTGCAAAGGGAACCAACTTGTTCAGGTGAGTAAATAATATTCAGCAAATAACTTATTATATAACATTATGCTGTTACTCTGCTTTTGAAGTTTTTATGACTGGGATTTCAGTCATTATTCTACTTCCTGCTGTGAAATTATTTATGAATGGTTTGACTTTTTGGCCCTGATAAGCAACTGATCGCAGAAATAGCAATGGCCATCAGTTTTTAAGAGCAATACCACAGTGACTTCTATGTGATCCAATCTACCTGACAGCATTGTGTGTCGCTGATTTATCATGTGGTATCCTGGCCCTATGCTAAATGCTGTATTTTTAATGCAAATAATTGAGGGAGATGTTTTGACAGGGTTGAGATTCCTGCTGATTTTTAATGAGTATATAAACACACATATTTATTTTTGTGCCTGCTGGCAGGTTCTGATAATTTCCAGGTTATTTTATTTTTCAGAGTCTGTTTGCTACGCTGGAGATTTCTGCCATTAGTCAATACTGCAGGCAGGCCTTAGAATGAGCCCTTTTTAAGCAGCCTTTGACCTCAGCATCTGTCAGCCTGCTCCATACCACCTGAAACCAGTGATAAATGCTAGGCAAAAGTGGTTTGACCATTACTGCCTCCTCTGATCCACCCTAATCTCTTCCTTATTTTCTGCCTGCCTCATTTTTTTTTTTATTTCTTTGCAGCATTGTATCCTGTAGCAACTCAGTATATCACAGAAAGGTAAATGAATAAAAATGTGACCCAAAACTTAATTCTAGACACATCTTTTGTTTGTCACAGTTACAATGATGAAGGTGCTCAGCTTGACTCTGAAACCTGTGATTACCATTGCATCTGACACACCTCAGGATTAGATATTATTATCTCAGCCACTGCATTGCTTAATTCCTTGTTTCTGCCTTCAGTTCCTTTAATTTGGGCTAGAGTAACTTCATAAATGTGGTGGCCTTAAGCTCCAATTATCCTTTCCTTGATGTGTCCAAGATAGTAACAGTCCCTCAGTCACATACATGTGGAGAATGACTCCTTGGCTCAGCACAAAAACCACTCTTCCATATCCATCATTCAGGAACTTGCATTCCTTCCTCTCTATCTCCAGCCTAAAACACACTTACTGTGAGAAATGAGGGTGCAGTGGAGTCACTACTAGTGAAACGGGATTGAGCTAATAAAGCAGAAAACCTATAATGATCTTCTCCCATTGTGCAGAAAAAAGGAGAATGGCAGAAAAAAATATGGTGGTTTTTGGTGGTTTTCTTGAGATCCCTGTATTCACATGCTCACTCAATTATGCCTTGCTAAACCATGTTCCCCTCTTAAAACTGCCCTCTTCTGCATGCAGTTTACACACCTGTGACCCAAATAACTTTTTTGTGTTTTTGCATGTATTGATCTAAACACTTAGGAAACATTTTTCCATATGTCAGTATAAGTACTGCTATTAAGATTTAATTGTGCTGCATGTTTGTCTGTCACAAAATCACAGAAACTGCCTTATAGAAAAGGAAAGATAAAAACTTATCTATCTAGATAACGAAAAAAAGAAATAATTTTGTCTCAAATGACAGAACAGGACAATGTTCTTTCTTTTTTCTTATCAGTAATTCAAGGTAGCAGTTCTTTGAGGTAGTTTTATTGTGGCTTTTTCTGGCTGTGTTCCACTATCTAATCCACACTGATGAGTATTTGCTACAGCTCTGAATTTCTTAATGCACACAGCTCTGCCTCTGCTTTCTGTGCTGATTTAGTAAGAAAAAACCCAGAAAGAGCTGAGTAACGAATCACTGGGGAAACAGCTGCCAAATAGATGTACAAACTGCTAACTGGGTAGCAGTAATGCATAATGTTATTTATAATTCATTTTTCAGTGTCATGCTCTTCAAGCAATTACACAATGCCTGCCTCCCTATCAATAAAATGCATTTCACATAGCTAATCACTAATGATTTGAGCTTCACTCTGGAGCAACACTTTGTAGTGGATTAAGCGTGGGACTTAGAAGGCAGACATTCCTGGTCCTCTGCTTTGCTGCATGGCCTTGAGCAAGTCACTAACCTGTGGATAATTATAATATTTGAACACATAGGGGACCTGTACAATTTAATTAGTTAATGTTTGCAAAGCACTCCAAAGGTAAAGAGTGCTATATGAATTATAATTATAGACTACTGTTTTGAGGCATTTTATTCCAAAGCACCTTTCCGTAAATACGTTTAGTAATGTAAAATCCCAATAATGGCAAAGTTTGATAACTACCTGGAAATGATTGGCACTTCTTAGACTCAAATTTACAGTAATTAACAAATTTAACCTATTCTTGAAAAGACATTTATATAAGGCATTTAAATATATACACTGAGCTGGGAAGCAAGATCTCTGAAAGGCTGAGTGTGACAAATAAAGGTAATAAAAGAGAAAAGTATCCAGGAATTCACACATGTTACAAACACACTCTTGCTGCACCACGCTGGTCCCCAAAACACCTTAAGTATTTGGTTACTTTTTTTTCTTTTTCTTTAGCATCCACCAGACTTCTGTTACAGTTTTAAGATTGTTAGACTCAATGAAGGTAATCATAAAACTCCTCCAGAATTAAGTAGAGCCAGGATGCTTTGGTTCTTCCAGCTCATTATACACTTCATTTAAATATTTCTCTTAAAAGGAAAATACTACTCCCAGTAAATGTACTGATAAAAAAACATAAAAAGCAATGTCTAGCATTTCAAGTGATTCAAAAGAAGAGAACAGACATCCTAATGACAATGTGTCCTTGCTCTAGATTCGTGTATTCGAGAGTCATGGTAACTTAATGTTATAGGGCAGATAGGAAAACGTAATTTTCTGCAGACCAAGATAAAAGCACTTTTATTTTCAAATCAGCCTTCTTCAGGGAACAATTTGACAATATCCCTATTTCCTAATATACTGTCGTTTAAGCAGTAACATCCATTCAAAGCAGACAGCGATGTAAATTTCTTTGTAGTAGCTGCTTTTGATTTAGAGTTGCTGTCCACCTGGCACTTGTTCCTAATGATCACTGCAGGATGGGAAATCTGCTACCCTGGCAAAAGGCTCTGGGACATATACTAGCAGACTTCCATACCAAAAATCCTAGAATCTCTGTGCATGCACAGAATGGCATCCTTTGATTTTACTGTCCAACTGTCAAGTGATTAAACTGTCTTCTGGGGGTAAAATATCACATATGAAAAACAAAACAAAACAAACAAAAAAAAAAAGGAAAAAAAACACAAAAACTTTAAAAAATAGTATAGGTCTATCAGATTACTGAAGCCAAGGGCTTATGGTTAAGTGCCTAAATGGCAAATCCTAGACATATATCAGGTTTTCAAACTCTTGCAGTAGAAGATCATAGTATTGTTTGAGGCACATGCATGTAACTTCAGCAGTTTATTGCTCTTCCTAAGTCGTTTGTCCAAGTTCCTTTACTAGCTCTGAGAAAAGCAGGCACCTCCAAAAGGTAGACGATCAGACCTTGTGTGTGATGGAATCACAGAATGATTTGGGTTGGAAGGGACCTCCAAAGGTTATGTAGTCTACCCACCCTGTGGTGAGCAGGGACATCCATTGCTAGGTTGTCAGGTTGCTCAGAGCCTTGTCAAGCCTGATCTTGAATATTTCCAGGGATGAGGGACCTCGCTGGGAAACCTGTTCCAGCATTCCACTACTCTCATGGTAAAGAGCTTGTTCCTAACATCCAATCTAAATCTACTCTTTGCTAATTTAAAGCCATTGGCCTTCTCATCCTATCACCACAGGACTTTGTAAACAGTCCCTCTCTGGCCTTCCTGTAGCCCCCCTTCAGGTACTGGAAGGACACTATTAGGTGTCCCTGAAGCCTTCTCTTCTCCAGGCTGAACAATCTCAGCTCCCTCAGTCTGTCTTTGTAGGAGAGGTGTTTCAGCTCCCTGATCACTTTCGTGACCCTCCTCTGGACCTGCTCCATCAGGTCCATGTCCTTCCTGTGCTGAGGGCTCCAGAGCTAGATGCAGTACTCCAGGTGAGATGATTTGACCTAGAAGTATGCATATTTCTCCACTGAGAAAATAAAAAAATATTTGAGCTTAATTTTTAGATAGATTATATTGTGAGAGATGAACCTTGCTGCAAGTATATAGCTAGTACTGCCCAGAGGTTCCCTAAGCTAGCTGAGACGCAAAACATCTCTGCCAGCTCAACAGTGCCCTCGGGTCATTAGTCAACCTCTGACCCAGCAACACTTTTCACTGAAGAAACCTTTTCTTTCCTGCCACAAGATACATATCTGAGACTGCTGACAGAAAACAAAGCGAAACTAGAATAGAAGCATCCCTAGAATAACAACCGTAATACAGATGATTCTTGGCCCTATAGAGCTCTGTTTCACCACTTACATACCTGTATGCACACTTTTTTTTCTATATTAGCGTTTAGTAAGTCAGTTGAGTTTCTGTAGTGGAGGTTGAGGAGAAGCAATACCACATAACAGCATGTGGGGAGGTGAGAGGACCACAGGTGGTTCTGCTTACTGAGTATGGGGTCCCATTTCCACCAGAAGCATTGCAGCAACCAGCAAGTTTCTGCTATAAAGCCTTACTGCAATACAAAAATGCATCACGGACTTGGGAAATATTCTTAGGAAAAGTAAAATTGAAAGTGATGTATTCCCATGACTTTGCTTTAGATCAATTAGCATTCTCCATGGAAAACAAAGTATTTTCTGAGAAATTCTGGACCAGCACCAGTCAGTGCTCCATCTGTAAAATCACCATGCAATTGTACAGCAGTTTTAAAACAAGCACTTGTTCACAAAAGGCAGATGTGCCAGAGGAAAGAGATGCAAAAGTCCCACAAGTACAGCCAAAACACCCTTGCTTGTATTTCTTGGGAGACTCAGGACAAAAGATGTTGCTTGCAAGCAGAAGAAAAAAGTGGGGTGAAAGCTCCCTATAAGGAATAGCACAATAGTAGCAATGATTGCAGCTGAAGCAGGAAAAGAGACAATACCAGTGTAGAAAATGGCTGATGGAAACATAGTTCTAAACCTCAAAAGAGATAAAAGTTGATCACGGAATTTAAATTTACATTGAAGAAGAGATCTGAGGAGAAAAACTATGCTTGAAAAACACATATTAATTTAATATTAATAGAGTACATTGGTACCGTGGTTGCACTGTCTGTCTGCTGTGGAATTTATTTTTTCACTAGTGTGGTATCCAAAACTATCTTCCACTGTATTGTAATAATAAAAGCCAGTAAAATTTAAAAGATCATCACATTAGCATCAACGTATCAACCAAGTAAAGCATCAAAAAAGAATGAGGGTAGGGTCAAAGCCCCTGATCTCCTTTTCATAGAAGCACTCAATAGCACCCAGCTCAGCTCAAAAAAGAGTTCACACTATATGCCACTATGGTCACATCCAAACACAAATCGCATTACTATGAATTAACTGAAGCTGTAACTACAAGTGTTCAGGATTTTCTCTTTGAATTTTCTGTCTTTTCGTTTTCCCAGAGAAACAGAAGACTACCTAAAGCATCACCAGTTTATATGCATAGTTTACAATTTCCTTGACATTATCTGAAAGAAAAAATGGTTTTGCTAAAGGTGTTCCCTTCACCTACAATCCCAAAGGAGAAGAAAGTTTAGAGAGAAAAGGGGGAATTCCTGAATCTCTGGATTTTTACTGTACCTATCAAAAGTCGTAAAATAAAAAAACTGCTACAAATCACCTTCTGCCTCTCCCACTTCTAACCTGAGCAAGCAGATCTCAGGTTGTGTGTGTGTGTGTGTGTGTGTGTGTGTGTGTTCAGGGGGACAGAGCTAGATGTTATAAAATAACATATTTTACTGTACAAGTGTGCAGAGAAAGGAGATAAATAATGCCCTGTTCAGGGTTTGCATTTACTGTATGCCATAGAAGTAGCTCCTGAGCCCTGCTGCAGCAGCACTGCCTAGGGATGGAAGGGCTGCCAGGTTGAGAGAAAAGCATGTTGCCTCTGAGGGGGCCCCTTAAGTTTTACTGGTCTTCTAGGGCTTCACTAATGGCTTGTCTTCCCTTGGCTTCATGAAGATTTCTAGAGCATATCTGAGATTTGACCCTGAATATATGATACTATTCTTGCTGTGTAATAAGCCCCAGTGGTGTCTGGCATATAGAGGCAAATCTGCTCTTTGTTAGAGAGCTACATCTCAAAATGAGTTTGTAAAACACACAACGAAAAGGATGAAATGCTGCTTACAATGCAAAGCCCACTGAAATCTACATATTGCTGCAATATTTATTATTATGCCAGACCATATTATCTGAGATTAAGAAATTATCCTTAGTCCATATTATGGTAAGGTACAGCAACTACCATAAAGCAGCACTGTCACATAAAGAAATTTCACCAAAGTACTCTGCTTGAAATAATGACTTTGTTTATCTGTAACTTCACATTATTGATAGGGCTTGCTGAACTGAAGAAGGACTATGAAGTCATTCCAAAAGAACTACTGAGAAGTCTGCAAGCTCAGCCAATATGAAACTGGTAGCAAGACGCCAGTTTCCCTGAGAAAAAAATAGTCATACTTGGTTATATTACAAATATGCAAGCAAATTTCACTGTGTTTGCATAAATAAGAACTAAAGCCAAATACATGGCTCTTAGTATCTGATTGTCACAATTTTTGCTGGTGTGATTTTTTTTTCTTATAATGCTGTAAGTAGACCTGAAACAAAGCTGCAGGTGCCTTCCAGTTTTAGAGGACTTGAAAAGCAAAACTTTCACACAGGCATTCCTGTCTTGCGGCCCAGCACAAGGGTAATTTCCAAGATGATAAGCTTAAAAATAGCTGTATCAAAACAACTGCTCCTCCCCAAACACTGACTTGTTGATTTCCTTCATCTTGTGGTTAAAATTTTGACATTGCTAACCCCACCTGGCATATTTAGATCCAAGGAAAGATGCTGAAGCATTCAGTATCATCCTGTCAGTCCCAGCTTCAGGCACTCTAACTCCTCAGTCAGGTGCTATGGATTGCTGTACCCTCACTTCAAACCAGAGATGTGCAGTGCTGACACATGTCCCTGGCAGCTGTCTACACTGCCTGCAGTCAATGGAGAGGAACGGGCACTCATGAGCTTGAGTCTTTCTCTCTCTCCCTAAATCAGACATCTAGAATAGGTCAAAAGATTTACCACCTGGAAATGTCAACTGCTACCCAGCCCATATGCAGAGGAGGGATAATTGGTCTGGATGCAGATTTCTAAGTAAGATGAATCCTGAACCTCACAGACAGCACACAGCAGAAGTCAGAAGCCTCATGAAAGCAATCCCCCACAGCCCCACACACTGTGTGAGGAATTGCACAGAACCAATTCAAAGCAAATACCCACCATAGGGTATTTTAAGCTCCTTTGCTTCTGGAGAAGAGGTTGCGATAGGCAAATCTCTGTGTGTGCATATATATATATATATATATATGCATATATATATACACACAGACATACATATTTACAATTCTTATGCAGCATAATTTAAAACATGTCCAAAAAAACAGGAAAGGTCAACTGTTGTCTTGCACTTTCCACTAGTGTCTACAAACTAGGCTTGGTGTTATAACAAAGGGAAGACTGCACAATTGCAGTCTTGTACTGAAGGAAAGGGAGCTGCCATGCTATTCTTCCCAGCCAGTATATGCAAGGAGTTATTTTTTGTTGTTAAGAGTATTGCTATTTGTAAGAAAGCACTTAAAAGCTCACTTAAGAAAGAACACGGTCTGTGGTACGGTATTCTAGACTCTGAGGTTCAGCTTGCCTCATGTAGGGCACTTGGACCTACACTTTACTGCCCACCACAGCTGTCTTTCTATGCATGCCCCTGTGCTGCCCAGTTATTCAGCAGAAAAGGAGATAGAAGCCTTTCCATGTCCTCAGAGGAAATGCCTCTGCTAAGTTTAGATGCTGAAACTGAGCACATAGGATCTCCCTTTGGAAGGTTTCAAAGGCACTTTCCTCTCTGCAATAACGGTATGTAGAACACAGGTTTTTTTACTTTCAGTGGACTGCTTTGCTATATGTCTAATACTAAGTTTCGTGCTAGAGCTTGCCTGTAAGGCACCACATTGTAGACCAAGAAAGAAGTGGATTGAGTGAAGTCAGCATAATGTGCTAGTGTAGTTTTTCAGCTAAACAGCTCTATGTGTGGTGTTTACGACTGAGAATGAAGGAAAGAAGAAGACAAATTATAGATCACAGTCAAATTAGATTTTCCTAATGGGGCTTTTGAAATAAACTAACAGATTACTGTTTAAATAAAACCTGCAACAAGGATGAGTTGATGTTACATTATTAAATTTCTTAATTTAATTCTTAAGCTCCAGAGCCAGACAAGTAATATTCAGCACATTTACCTTCACAAAGTGTGGAATGCACTGTGGAAAAGTTGAAGAAAAAAAGCTTTTCATGGTTTGACAATTCTCTAAGTCTTTAAGCAGTATCAATCACAGCAAACAGTATCTGCCTGCCAGTCATGTATTAGGAGTATTTGCTGGCATTCCATGCTTTCCCTCTTTCATTAATTAGATAGAATGATTTAGTGCAAAATCATGATGGGTTGTTTTATTTTCTAGCTTATTATGTGTGCTACAAACTGAGAAAAAATACTTAGCACTTCAGGGCCTGGTGTTGTAACTAGTGAATTCAAAGTAAGTGCCAGGCCTGCCTATCAAGCAATAGAGTCACTGGTGAAGAAATCTTCCCTTCCTTTCTGACTGTCGGAAGAGGAGCATGCTAATCTCATTGAGAGACAACGCCCTGCCTTGCCCATAGAGAGCTTGCTTAAGGGGAAAATAGATGTGAGGATCACAGTTACAGTGCTTGACTAGAAGATAAATTAGCAGAGGCCTGGTGAAAATGCAAAAGTAGTTCCTTCTTAAAAACAGTTTAGAAACATCTGCACTTTTGGGTACTGATGGCCAAGAAAAGAGAGAAAAACATAAGTACTTTTAGATACCAGAATAAGACATTTAAAATGATTCTATAATAAATTATATAATAACAATGTTTAATGCTCTGTACTATATCTCTTCATATTTAATAATGTCCAGAATGCCCATATTTTGAACCTTTGAGAAAATGTAATGCGTTTTGTGGGTCTAGCACAGGCTTCAGTGCCTGGAGACTCTAGTTCTATTTCCAGCTCTGCTTCAGACCTACAGGGTGACCTTTATGTGTGACCTCATTTTCCTTACCTATAAAATGGGGATATTAATACTTATTTACCTCACAGTTGGTTCCCTTCCAGCTGCTACAGCGACTGAGCAAGCTCATGCATCTACAGAATTGCTAGTGTTCATGACAAACTGTTTTTTTTTTTTTTTTTTAAGAAGCAATACAGACATGAAATTAAGAACTTATTGTTCATCCAGTGAGTAAAAGTACACAACAAAATAACAGCAATGGAAAAACTTCTCAAAGCCTCTCTCTCCTGTCTTCTCAGTGCCACTGTCCTTCAGGAGACATGTAGGTAGTTCCTATTTTGACAGCAACTAGAATGCATTTCTTGATGCTGTTTTCAGTCAAGAAAAATTGCATGTTTTTTGAGTGAAAGTCTAACCTGGTCTGCCTTTAGAAGGGATATAAAAAAACACTGCAAGCTTTGCAATTAAATAAAGGGAAAGAAACCATTTAAGTTTGACACTTTACCTAATAATGAGGGTAGAGAGAAAAAAAAGGCAAGGAGGATCAGAGAGCAACAAGAGAGAAACTCATCTCTTCCTAAAGGGAACACAGAAGAGATGCTGGCAAGTATGCTGGTCCACAGCTGGGGAGACATCCTTGCAGCACTGCTGAGGTCTGTGAACACCTCAGCAACACTCGTCCCACTCTGGGAACGTGATACTTACTCTTGTACTGCTCTGGCTATGGAGAGCGCTGTAGATCCAGTTTCATTAACGCTATCTAAGGTCACATTTGGCAGGTCGTCATCATCACTGTCACTTTTAATTTGTCTGGGAGATAGGCCTCGGGGGTCCATTTGTGCTGGAAAGAGACATATAATGGATTAATATGAGCATGCTGAAATTAATCTTGTCCCTGAACATCAGGGCACGCAACACATCCGCTTGCTTGGGTTGGATGGCATCGCTTGTGCTGAGCTTCCCAAGTCAGGTGATGGATTGGCAAAGTCAGCTAGCGGTGCTGCAGCTGCATTTGGGTGTATGAACACACAGAGGCCACACCAATGTATTTGGCAGACCTGAAATAAAACTGTGCATATAATAACTGTCAAAAGCTCAGTTTACCCTCAAGTTACTTACTCTGCTTTTGTACAACACAACACACTCCAGAATAAATGTTACAGTAATATTTCAGGAGCAATCTTTGATTCTGAGTATCTTTCATGAGATACCACACTGGGACTCATGCCACTCCAGCTAAAATCTAGGCATCTGATCTAGGTTCTGATTTCTGACTCAATTCAATACCTTCAGAGGCTAACAATGAAGTCTTCCCTCCACATGTGGCAAAGCTGCTGCATACAATTTCACAATGGCAACTAACTTTTGGGTGTCTGATGTCAGGTAGGCTTGGTCAGATTTTTTTCAAAAAGTCACACAGTCTCAGATCTTAGGAACAACTGAAGACCAGGAACTGCAGCGTTTTTTTGCCCATCTGCAGCTTATATTGATGGCAATGGTGCAAGTGTCCAGGTGCTGGCAGTAGAGGGCTGCAGGAGTGGCCTCTGTGAGAAGATGCCAGGGCTGCCTGGCTGTTGCCAGACACTGCCAGTTCCAGCTGGCTCCAATGGACCCACTGCAGGGCACACCTGAGCCCAAGGTGGCACACTGGGGGAAAAACATATTTAAGAAAGGGCAATAAAAATGCCACATGGACACAGCAAGGAAGAAAGTATGAGAAATAGACCTGCAAGCACCAAGGTGAGAGGAGAAGGGGAGGAAATGCTCCATGGTGGAGCACAGATTCCTCTGCAGCCCCTTGAAGGAGGTCACAGTGAAGCAGGCTTTCCTGATTTGCAGCCTGTAGGGGACCCCTGCTCTGGGGCAGGGGAAGAATGTGACAGTGATGGAGTGGCAGGAAAGGGTGGTTATGGACTGACCACAGATCCCATTCCTCAAGCCCCTGTGGTGCTCTTGGAGGGGCAGGTAGAGGACTCAGAAATGAAGGAGTGAAGATGAGCTTGGGAAAAGGGGGTTGGGGAGTGTTAGTTCTCACTATCCTAATATACCTTTAATTAGCCATAATTTAAACTAATTTTCCCCACGTTGAGTTCATTTTGTCTGTGATAGTAATCAGTAAGTGATCTCCACGTCTTTATCTTGACCCATGAGATCTTCCATCTTATTTTCTCCTTTTGCCCTGCTGGAGAGGAGGAGTGGCTCTGTGGTTATCGGGCAGCCAGTCGAAATCAACCCACCAGTTACATTTTTTGCAGAAAGGAGAGCAGAAACGTAGGTGCCTTCCTTCTTATCCTTGTTGCTGCCCTCCAAAGGGAAGAAAAGTACAACCTATACATAGGTAGGGGGAGAAAACCAGGAGATAGGCGTGGCAGGGACTATGGGGCACAAGTGTGAGCTGAGATAGTCCCAAGAGGAACTTGATGCTTGTGTCAGGAGACAGACCCAGACGGACTTCAGAGGTGATGCAGAGAGAGATATTCCTCCTCGCTCATTAAATACAATGTAGTATCAGTAAGTGCTGAGAGACACTAAAAGCAGCTGGAGTAGAGAGCAAAACTGGAGAGATGCCTGATTCTGCAAGAAAGAAATAGGAAAAGGAGAGACAGGCAAAGACATCTGCTTAAAAATGTGTTTATTTTATTTGCTTAGGTGAAAGAGGGGAATCCAAGGTTATTTACAGAGCTAACTGTTGCAGTTTATTAGCTTATGCTTTCCTGTGTTGCAGTGTCAGAGATAGGACATTTCTGGGTCTTGCAACATGCTTTTCAAGAAAGGTTACTGCCATTCCTACACTGCTCTGGTGTCACAGGATCCCTTTAGAGATCATAAACAATTCAGCTCAGTAATAGGTCCAAAAGTCAGATTTCTCATTTTGCCATGTTTTTTATGTTCGCTAGCTCTGAAAAAGGGACTGAGTTAGTCTGAAAAACGGGAGAGCTGTAGGCAACTCCAGTAGCTGTGCAGCCATAACAGCAGAACTGATGGATAGATAGCTGAGTTCTTGAAAAAAAAAACACTCCCCATATGAGTGATGACTTGAGGAAAAGTTGTTCTTAAATTTTTATTTATGTCTTAGATGTGAAACACATCTGGGTAATAGAATAGTGAGTGGTAACTACCCTTCAGCTGCATTTTCTTACGTTAAAGAACTTCATAAAGAAGATTAAAATAAGTTTGGTAGGCTGATGCAATGTCCCCTTCTGAAACCACTAACAGATGCACAGTACAAGTTCTCTTAGCTCAGTTTAGCTCTCTCAGCCAGTCAGAAATACTGGCTACATTTGGACTGCTTATTCCTTCATGTACAGTAAAGAAAATACCTTTGCTCATCAAGGCAAAGACTACTGACAATCAACATGATACAAACATACAGCAACTTAGAAACATTTAACTGTTTTAGGCAGAACGAGCATCATTCTGACTGTGCTTCTTAGAATCACAACTTCTATATTATGGTGTTCAATGCATACCTGAGCATTAGGGATAACCTGATACATGATTTAAGAGCAATTGAACCATCTAGTCAGCTGACTTAGTCCAAAAAATCTATCTGAAAAGAAGTGCTGTTTCTGCCTTGTTCCCTAATGCTCCCTCTTAAACACAACTTTATGAGTTGTATGCAAGTATTAGATTATTATTTCTTCATTACTTCTTCAGTTTTTCTTAAAGTGAATCTTGTTACTTGTAAGTTATATGTATCTGCCCAATATTTAAATGCTATATGTGATGCCTCTCTGAAAGCTAATGTTTGCAAATAAAACAAAAAGCTATGTATGAAATACTCCATATTAACTGTGGCTCCATCTGACTTGCACTACAGCAAAAGTTTTAAGTAGAATCTTTCACAAACTTTATTAGCACTTAAACCTAAGCCTAATTTGAGATCGCAAATTATGTTACCTAATTTAGTCTACAATACAGTTATTAAACACCAATTTTGATCACTTAAGTGTGAATACTCCTACATAAAGAGAGATGATATAAATGTACGTGTTGTTTCACTATTATTGCAGATTGACATCTCTTGAGGTATTATTGCAATTCCTATGAGATACTTGGTGTTGTTTTAAGATTACCTGAGGAATGTGCTCGGATGAAAATTCTCAATTACCTCTTTTTTTGTTTCTGCTTGTGAGGTAGATCCTATCCTGTGTACTCTTTAAGATAGCCACGAAGATGCCAATGGAGTTGTATTTTTGCACCTAGGGATAATTTGGCCCATTGGGGATGGTTTGCCCTGCCAGATGCCAATGTCTGAGGACATTATGAGGTCCTGTGACATCTGAACATGATGAGAACAAAATACAAGGAACAAAACCGTATCAGCAGGCACTCAATGAAAATTCAAAGGCAGGCAATTCAAGAGCATTTTTTGTTATATTTTTGCAGTGAACCTAACTGAAGTTGATAATGAAATTACAGAATGATCTAGGAATTATTCACCTATTTTTTAATACCAGCCCACATACACATCCTCTTTTGTCTCCCTTTACATTTATGACCTCTTCTCTGCTTGCAGATTTAGGCGGCCAAGGTACCGAGGAGCCAAGGTGACTAACCAGCAGGCTGAACTTCACGGTTGCCAGCTGGTATAAACTGCCCTGGTTTTTGTATCAGCATGGCTGCAGCTGCTGCAGTGAAAACAGCCTTTAAAGGTATTCTCCTCCCCTAAATGAGCCATATGAATAACCAACTGGCTGAAAGCCTAAGAGTTATCTCCTCCTCAACACTCACTGCAGTGTGCAAACTGCAGTACAGAGTTTTTATACATACAGAGTTCATGACTCCTACTTATGTCAACAGATTTGACTTTCTCTTGGACATCCAAGAACAACTGTCCAACTGCTGGCACCAAGGTTTAGAAATACCAGCAGAAGTTCATAAACATCAAATTAAGAGTAATTATTGGCCTAATGAACATTAAACTGGAAAGAATGAAGAGATGCAGGCAAGAGATATTTAGCAAATGAGATGAAAAAGGTGGAGGACAAGTGAGTCATGGAAGGTGACTGGCAAGCAAGGTGAAGTGGAGCACTGGAGCACATAAAACACGCCAGCACATTTTAACCTCCCTTCATTCCGTAACTTGCTCTGACAACCAAGATTTTCCTTCAGCTTAAGACACCAGGTCCAGAAAGGACCCAGGTGGGTTACTGAATCAAGTCCTCTCTATATCCAGCAGACACATTTAATTAATAAAGCTTAAGCCTTAAAAATTAGCTGGATTTCTTGCCCTTGCTACTCCTCTTGAAAGGCATGATTTGTCTGACAGAGCTATCTGTTGATTTTGCGAAGTGTGAATGAGGCTAAGGTGAGGCAAGCAAAAAGAAACGAGTCAGAGACTGCTTTCCTGGGACAAAGGTGTCATTGAAAGAGTGCATAGGAGCCACAGAACCAAGCTGTTAACACTCCACACTGAAAAGAGTGGTGAGCCAGGGGAGTTATTTAAGAATGCACATGCTGAAGGTTGCAAGTGGCCAAGTCACTTTCCATCCTTATTGGCTTCAAGAAACAACGATTCTTTTTGCTAAAGAATGTACAGAGAATTGCTCTGGATGCATGTATGTATATGCAATCACTTCTCAAAGCTCTCTTTGCCAAACTATACCAAAACCAAAACTTCGGGCAGTAAAAGCAAATTAACTCTCTCCACTTATTTTAAGGCAAGGTGTGCAAAAAGGTCTCACATAAAATGCATACCAGCCCATAAATATTCCTGAACTTGGTTTATCATCATTAATATTTTCCTGCCAACTGTCTGTTGCCAGTAGGAAAAAAATGGATCTGGATCAGAAACAAGCTTGCTTCTATTTCTATCAAACTAAACAGTTTCTTGGCTTTAAAATTTATGCTGTCTGTGGGAGCCAGACAATACTTGATCCTGTTTCCCAGGACAAAAATGCCTCCTTGTACATTGCTGGAACAGATTTAAACTTGCACAGCAACTTTCTAATGAGCACTGGTTGAATTTTCGCTTTCTGGCACATGGCTGTGTCATTTCTGATATGGTACAGAATTAGCCATGTCATGGAAGCAGTTATCTCTGCTTCTCCGAGGAGCCTGGTGTTACCAGGCTGTTGAGTAAATGCTATCCCCTGCCTGTCATATTTGGGCTGCACTTGAGTACGCCCTAATTGCTCTGTTTCTTTCCAGTGATTATACATATGCAGCTCGAGTGCTCTGACCTGGTCAGGCAAGGCCAATTAAAAAATATTGAAGTTGGATGCCCATAGTAGGTAGCCTGAATCTGGGCTCTCTCCAGGATGAAAAGGGCCAGATAGTAGCACACTGCTATCACCGCAACTTGATTTTTTTTTAATTCAGTTAAAGTTCCCGTGAGTGAAAGAGATGATCATCCAATCAGTAGGCTCACAAAGACCCACCAGAAGCAATTTCTTGTCTACACACTCTCTTTGTATTAAAGGCAAATCTGAGCCCCTTGGGTTACACATTTAAGAGCATGAGAAAACTAAGCAACCACCAGGAGTTTTGTCTTCTATAGCTAAGCCACATACTATTAACTAATGCTGAAATGACTCATTATGAGATGATGCTTCTGGTGTGAACTTGGAGAGAGAAAATTTCAGCAACCTGAAATATTGAAAAGTCTAGCTCATCTTATCTAAATACCTCCGTTTCTTGCATTAACTTCATAGAATCATAGAACGGTCTGGGTTGGAAGGGACCTCCAAAGGTCATCTAGTCCAATCCCCTCTGCTGTAAGTAGGGACATCCTCAACTACGTCAGGCTGCCCAGAGCCCTGTTGAGCCTCACTGTGAGTATCTCCAGGGACGGGGCTCCAACCACATCCCTGGGAAAACTGT
The DNA here is from genome assembly GCA_013399055.1 of Ramphastos sulfuratus. NCBI lineage: Eukaryota > Metazoa > Chordata > Aves > Piciformes > Ramphastidae > Ramphastos > Ramphastos sulfuratus. The sequence continues at coordinate 48,871 of WBNM01033616.1, read as the reverse complement.
TCCAGTGTTCTACCAATCTCATGGTAAAGAACTTATTCCTAACGTCCAATCTAAATCTCCTCTTCTCTAGTTTGAAGCCATTGCCCCTTGTCCTATCACCACGGGCCTTTGTAAACAGTCCCTCTCCAGCCTTCTTGTAGGCCCCCTTCAGGTACTGGAAGGCTGCTATTAGGTCTCCCTGCAGCCTCCTCTGCTCCAACTGAACAACTCCAGCTCTCTCAACCTGTCTTCATAGCAGAGGTGCTCCAACCCCCTGGTCATTTTCATGGTCCTCCTCTGGACCTGCTCTATCAGGTCCATGTCTTTTCTATAGTGAGCGCTCCAGACCTGGATGCAATATTCCCAGTGAGGTCTCACCAGAGCAGAGCAACATGGCAGAATCACCTCTTTGGATCTCCTGGCAACACAACTTTTGATTCAGCCCAGGATGTGATTTGCCTTCTGAGCTGCAAGCATAGACTGGCTGCTCACGTCCAGCTTCTCATCCATCAGCATCCCCAAGTCCTTTTCTGCAGAGCTGCTTTCTATCACCTTATCCCCCAGTCTGTATTGATAGTGAGGATTGTTCTGGCCCAGGTGCAGAACTCTGCACTTGCTTTTGTTGAACCTCATGAAGTTCACCTGGGCCCACCTCTCCAGCCTGTCCAGGTCCCCCTGGATGACATCCCATCCCTCTTGTCTGTTAATAACTTTGTAAATGTACATTCATGTATAGGCCTGCTGATACATCACAATATAATAAAAACTGAATTACATTTAGTCACTCATTTAAAAATTTCTTTCTGCTTTTTGAAACGATTTCCAAATTCAGAGTCCATTTGCTTTTGTTTCACTTATTAAACTCCCCACACTGGTTTCTCAGGATGCCTAATATTAAACCCACTAATCAAAATGATTGCTTCCAGTAAGAGCGCCAATTGGCCATGACACCCATCCTCTAGACTTGATAGCCACAAGCAACGTTACACAGGTCTGCAGTGGGGAGAATAATTCCAAGACCTGTGCCAGGTGAACCATCAGCCTGGATGGTGGAGAGGCCCCTGTAGCCTTGCTAGTTCTGATCCACACCTGAGGGATGTGTTTGCTCTTGCAATCACAGCCATAAGTTTTTGTTGCAGTGGAAGTTAAAATTATACAGAAACAGGAGGTACCCCAAACAAGCCAGAGTCATGTTTGCTATAGCCGAATGTCTGTCTTAGAAGCTCTTCTCCAGTTGCTTCCACTGTATGCTGGCATACAGCAGGTAAATAAAGATTATCTCTAGCTGTAAGCAACAGTTGCTTTGCACTTACCTCCATTAAAATGGAAAAATCAAACACTACCCTACATCCCAAAAGTAAGTTATGGACAGAAGAATTGAGTGCAGCCTCAGCAAGTTTGCAGATGACACCAAGCTGTGTGGCACAGCTGACTTGCTAGAGGGCAGGGATGCCATCCAGAGGGACGTGGACAGGCTGGAGAGGTGGGCCCAAGCCAATCTCATGAAATTCAACGAGGCCAAGTGTAAGGTCCTGCACCTGGATAGGCACAATGCCAAGCACAAATACAGGCTGGGTGGTGAATGGCTGAGAGCAGCCCTGGGGAAAAGGACCTGGGACTCTGGGTTGATGAAAAGCTCAACATGAGCCTGCAGTCTGTGTGTGCAGTCCAGACAGCAACTGTGTCCTGGGCTGCATCAAGAAAAGCGTGGCCAGCAGGGCAAGGGAGGTGATTCTGCCCCTTTACTCTGCTCTTGTGAGACCCCATCTGGAGTACTGTGTACAGTTCTGGAGCCCCCAGCCCAGGAAGGACATGGAAGTGTTGGAGCGGGTCCAGAGGAGGGCCACGAAGATGATCAGAGGGCTGCAGCAGCTCTCCTATGAGGACAGGCTGAGAGAGTTGGGGCTCTTCAGCCTGCAGAAGTTGAGGAGACCTTGTAGTAGTGTTCCAGTATCTGAAGGGGGCCTACAGGAGGGCTGGGGAGGGACTCTTGACAAGGTCTTGTAATGACAGGATGAGGGGTAATGGGTTTAAACTGGCAGAGGGGAGATTTAAACTGGACGTTAGGAAGTTCTTTACAGTGAGGGTGGTGAAAGACTAAACAGGTTGCCCAGGTTGGTTACGGATGCTCCCTCCCTGGAGGTGTTCAAGGCCAGGCTGGATGAGGCTTCGAGTGGCCTGTTCTAGTGGGAGGTGTCACTGCCTATAGCAGGGGGTTGGAACTAGATGATCTTTGAGGTCCCTTCCAACCTAAACCATTCCATGATTCTAAGTTACAAGAATCTCCTTAGTACTGCTGTTATGCATGCATACGTCTGTGTGCCTGCAGAGCATGAAGGACTGAAGTGACAAAGTGACATTTGGTGCCAAAGTGTTAGAAGGATATTGGAATACAGTGTTAAGAAAATTACATGGCACTCATGCTACTACACAATACACTATTATCTATCAGCGACCAAAACACTATGAAAGAAGTAGCTTGAACCTAGTAATAATAATCTGCCACTTGCAATTACCCCATGACCCAATGGTACCTGACAGTATGTTTCCATCAGCCACCATCCTCTCTCAGAGTCCTGAGTGACACTGGAAAGGAAAGAAAGAGCTTCCTGCCTCTTGTCTTCAGGCACCTGCATTGCAAGTACAACCACCTCAACGCTCCCACACAGCCAGTGGAGGGAGATGAGTGCCTTCAGCAGAGCTAATCCCACGTACTTCTACGGACTACATGAGGTACTCAGCATTCTAAGCCCCTCTCTCTCCTGGCAGAGGAATGTGGCTTATCTCCTTGAGCCACTGTGGCTCTATTCCTTGCTAGGAAGAGAACAGCATTTGCCATGCCACTCTCCCATGCTTCGGTTTTCTGGGAAAGTAACAAGTGTCTTGAGTATCTCAGAAAGTGCCTGAAGATGGGACAATGCCCATTCTAAGTGGATAATCACTCTTTCTGTGAAGAACCTCCTAACATCCAGCCTAATCTTGCCCTGGTGCAGTGGGACTGTGTCCTCTTGTTCTGTCCCTGGGTGCCTGGGAGAAGAGACCAACCCCACCTGGCTACAACCACCTTTCAGGTAGTTGTAGAGAGCAATGAGGTCTCCCCTGAGCCTTCTCTTCTCCAGGCTGAACAACCCCAGCTCCCTCCGATGCTCCTCGTAGGGCTTGTGCTCCAGCCCCTTCACCAGACTTGTCGCCCTTCTCTGGACACATTCAAGTACCTCAACATCTTTCTTAAATTGAGGGCTCCAGAATGTCACACCACTAGATGTTTTAAATGGTGGAAGCAACAATTCCACCTACAGATGCAGGAACTATTTGAAATTATGCCCTCAGTGATTGCTATGCTCAGGTTTAGTTAATATGTTTTAGGAAACCAAATTCTAGCTTTATGGACCTAACAAACGCACAAAAATGAGAGTATTCATACTATGCTGGTCCATTATATATGAAGCACATACAGTGTATTTTTCTTCCTGTTTGAAGTTCATTATAAGTGCTTTATGCGTGCATCTATCAGATTTTCCATCAAAGCAGCTTGGTGTCTGGTAGGGGCAGCAGAATTAGGTCGATCTATTTCATAAAACTTTATGTACAAAGCAGCAGTATCCATGAACATAATGGTCAGAATATAGAGTCTACGGGGCTAATTTTTATTACAATTTATAGCAAGATTACCCATACTCCACAGTTTTCAGATTTTATTGAGATTTTATGGGACTATATGGCTAGAGCAGTTAACTGCACCCAGCATAGCTATGGTTCACAGAGAATAGGAATTGGCACTGAACGCGGAGTCTAACTAATCTACCAGACAATATTAATTGCTATGATCCAATCAAAGACAGTATTTAAAATAATTTCACCAGTGAAATATTTTGCCATAAATCTGTACAAGAACAGCTGTGTGGAGAAACACAGAGGTGAGGGTGATCGCATGCATGTAATATATGCACATATTTAAGCATCTCTGTCGTTGGGTTGTATATATAAATACGTAACACCATTTTTTTAAGCAAAAGAGTTTTCTCTTTCTAAGTTATTTGAATACCACAAGACCTCATCTGCACAAAAAGGCAAACTACTGAGACTACTAAAAGTTTTATCTTGCTGAGCATCCAATACACAAATGTTCTATTACTGAATGTAAACAGGGAAAATAATAATGACAGAATACATTTAATTTTAAATAAAATATTGTAAAGCCACTATAAAATGGTGGTAAATTGCAGCTTACATACTACAATGGTCTAGAGATAATTTAGATACCAGAAAGTTTCCATCAGGTTGGTCCAGGCACAACAAAACCCAAGGTAGGGATAAAATAAGTGAGAAGTTTTATGCACGTGTTTTATACTGAATCCAAATTTGTGGGATAAAAGCAGCTAGATCAAAGCTCAGCACTGGTAAGAGTACAAAGCTGAGGGACCAGAGACATTCTTGGCATGGAAGACTCCAGGAATTAGCAACTTCCAAAAGGTGCAGGGACTCAGGATATGCTGAAATGGCTTCCTCATCCTCTTTACACTGGGCTCCACAAATAAAACTGGAGTACACATCTACCTCACTCTCACCCCCAAACCTGCTCCTAGTGAAGAATATACATGATGTCAAATCCACTGTTGATGAATCTTAGAAGAGCATATTATGGTAAAATATAAATATGTCATTAGTGAGTCACTAGAAACAAGAATTTTCTCAAGATTTAAGCAGAAGATTGTTCATGGCACTCCCCATAGTTAACCCAAGCAACTCTGTCTTAAGCAACCTCCTTCTCGATTTCAAATATCACAACACATCTTGTAACCTGTGTTTTAACTCTAGGTCCTGGCAAAAATTACTATTTATTCTGGTTCTTAAATATATGCACCACCTCCAGTAACGCAGGCCTCACCCTGAATGCAAGACTCTCCGCTGCCTGCAGAAGCAGCCACTGACAGCATGCTTCTCCATTCCAAGAACCACTACTAACAATCCTCCCAGGTGAACCAAGCACACGGAGCAGAGGGATTCAGCATTTTGAGGAGCAGAAGGGTGGAGGTGAATAGGATGGAATACATACAGCAGCAAAAGATTTTTCTGTGTAACAATGAAAAAATTACAGCTAAAGAAGAAACTCTCTGCCTCAATGCAACTCAAATCCAAGAAGACCACCTACTAAAATGTAGAAAGGATAACCACTTTGCATGAAATAAAAAAAAACCCAACCAACACTGCTGGTTTTAATTGTCTTTTCCATAGCATAATTTGAAAAAAGACCACATAATCTGACCTTTAAATATATAGAACGGTTCTCTAAATGTCTAACTTTGTACTACAAATTGTATTTATTTTTGTGGAATAAACTTCACAGTAGACAGAAATAACAGGCTGTACTTTTAAAACAAAACCAAAGGCAGTGGATAGTATATCTAGTGGTACTATCTGTTTTAAGTCACAGAAAAATCGGCAGGAAAAGGTACTGCATTTACAATGCATCCACAATAAGGAATATGGTACATGTGAAACTGTGAAAAGACACAATCTGTGTATTTCTGCTAGGTCTAAATATGTACATAGTAAGATGAAAATAGCCCACACCAATGTCATTATGGATGTTTACTCTCACAAGAAGCAGATGAAGTTCAGTTGGCAAATTTAAACTTCTGATGTTCTGATCACTGGATTTTGCAAGTGGTTATGTCTTCTGAAAATTTTTAAATCTGTAAGAGTGAGAACCCAAAAACTTAAATCTCTAACCCCAGAAATATCAAAGTTGCACAGATGCACCCACCATCAGGAGTCAGCTCCTGAAAGGCTACTCAATGAATGAAGTAACTCTTCTGAACTAACAAAACTATTTAAAAGAATATATTATCTTTGGCAAAGACTGCTAGAGGGACATGATTTGCCAACAGTATTTATGGGTATCTTCTGAAAGCAAAGCAGTGGAAAGACTCGGGGTAACAGAAGCAGATTTTGTAGGGGAATGTGTTGCTGCCATGGTAGGCCCTTTCAATCCTGTCCATCCAAGCCTCTCCTTGTTCCCCTTCACCCTGGCCAGACCTCTTTTCCACCCTCCTTTTTCATCTTCTGCCTTCCACTGTCTCCAGTCTTATCCTATTGTCCTATCCTATTTTCACTCCTCTACATGTTTTGGTGTTTTGGGGTTTTTTTTGTGTTGTTTTTTTTTTTTTCCCGTTTGTTTGTTTGTTTGTTTTTCAGATTTCACAGCTTGGCTTGGCTTTTGCAAGTGCTTATGAAGACACAAAAAGAGGACATTGGTCCGAACTAACTTGAGGTTTATGGTACAAAACCACAGAGGTTTTTTTACCAAAAGATCCTGGAATAAATTTTTCAATATGGAAAATGCTGTATTTTTTTTCTCTAGGCTCAGTCTCAGGAAGAGTGGAATTGTTTTTCTTTAATTTTTTTCCAAAAGAAACAAAAAATATCCTAAGGCAGGGACTCAGCATGGAAAATGTTAGCCTAAATTGTTAACATATAGAGAGAAGTTGAGCAGCTGAAGACAGGGTTTTAAGGGAAATGATCAGGCAACCTTATCTATAGGTGCTTTTACCTGCCATGCCTCTAATCGCACCTTTTAACATTGCTCACCATTGGTTGTCCAGGGAGGTGGCTGAGTCACCAACCCTGGACGTGTTTAAGGGTCGTTTGGATGTGGTGCTTGGGGATATGGTTTAGAGTAGAGTAGAGTAGGGTTATAGGTTGGACTTGGTGATCCTGAGGGTCTTTTTCAACCTGAATGTCTCTGTGATTCAACGTGGAGTTAAAAAAGGAAGGAACGAGTTTTCCATGGGATATTAATGCTCTGGAATACTTCAGTGTATAATAAAGTTGAGTGCCATGTACTCCGTGCAGAAAAAATTGTCCATGGTTGGCAGATAAGTCTGCATATGACTCTGTGCATGTGTGCACATATAGGAGTGTTATGGGACTACAGAATGTTTTAGAATGTTAGAAATTTGTAGGAATTTAGTTAAGATTTTGTGTTGTAGTACTGATAGAGAACATAACATCCACTGATTCCAAATTCTAATTATGTGTTATTAATAAATTTTTTAAAAATGCTTCAATTCTGATGTTGGTTTGCACTAGATAAACTATGAGAGATTGTTATCCTGCAAAAAGTATTAACCTGACAGAAAGGTGCTTTTGTAGCATAATACTCCTGGCTTCTGTGCCCCTCCTCAGGGTGTAGTCCATGGCATAGGACCTGATGAGATGCTGCGAGCAGCTCATATACAGAAGAGCTAATTCTTTGCAAACTCGTCTGGTTTTCAATGCTGCAGAAAGGGTTTGATTTAATGGGAAACCCTGCAAATAAAAAATAGAATAAAGGGGGTAGGACAGAGAGCAAAAAGAATCAGCATACTTGGTAGCAGAAAAGGGAATCTGAGAATCTTCTGTGTGATGGAGAATGCCAGGAAGGATGATGCCATGGAGATCCAAGGATGCACAGCAGCAGAGGAGGAGATGACAGTATAGGTTAGAAATACTGACAGATAAGGAGGCAGAGATGATGCAGAGGTGTTGAAACTGGCACTCCTAGAACAGTAAGATGAGAAGGACTAGGAAAAAAAAGAAAAATCGAAATGAAAAAGGAGGAAAAAGAAGAGGAAGAAATTCTGCAGAGAGACTCAGACAGAACATGAAGAAAGAATTATTTGCCTGAACTGCCTAGAAAAGCAGCCACCAGGAGAAAGGTTTTATCCCAGAGAGAGGAAGGTGGACTAGCAAGCAACTGGGAAGTCATCTGAGTAAAATGCCCAGAAGCAGGATTAGAAGGATGGTCATGGCCTGAGAAGGTTTTGCAATAAAATTTAAAATTAAATTATTATAGTCAAACCTGGAAGGAAAAGGAAAATCCAGAATGAAGAAAATAAAACAGTGAATAACAAAGAAAAAGGCTTTCTTTATATCCCACTTCTTGCATTTTTCTCCCCAAGTACCTGTATAGAGAAAAACAGGAGAGGTTTGAACTTACCGCTGATGAGATTTTCATGAATTTTAGCACTGAAAGTACCTCTGTTGAGGAAAATGTGTAAGTCTCATTTGAGTGAAAGGCCTTAGCTACAGGCTAATGCAAAATATAACTCTAAGTGCTTCCCAACTACACCCTGGGGAGGCTACATCTGGGATACTGTGTCCAGTCTGGGCCTCTCAGTTCAAGAAGGCCAGGGAACTGCTTGAGAGAGTCCAGTGTAGAGCCACAAAGATGATTATAAAGGAGTGGAACATCTCCCTTACGAGGAGAGGCTGAGGGGAGCTGGGTCACTTTAGCTTGGAGAAGATGTGAGGTGACTTCATTTATGTTTATAAATACGTGAAGGGCCAGTGCTGGGAGGATGGAGCCAGGTACTTCTCAGCGATGTCCAATGACAAGACAAGGGGCAACAGGTGCAAGCTGGAGCACAGGAGGTTCCGTGTGAACATAAGGAAAAACTTTTTCACTGTGAGGGTGACAGAGCACTGCAACAGGCTGCTCAAAGAGGCTGTGAAGTTTCCTTCACTGGAGACATTCAAAACCCACCCAGATGTGCTTCTGTGTGACCTACTGTAGGTGATCCTGCTCTGGCAGGCGAGTTGGACTAGATGATCTTTTGAGGTCCCTTCCAATCCCTAACGTTATATGATTCTGTGATCAAAATGATTGCTGATTTAGCACCAAAGCAGCAAAAAGAGATTATCTGATGAATGCTGCCTGTGTCATATGTGGATCAGCTTTATTTCTGCATGTGTATTTTCTTTGTTTCTGAAAATGATCAACATTCCTGTAGAAGTTGAAAGATGTGACTGACTCCAGATCACTCTGAACCTGCTCTTCTTCAACTGATAGGGGATGAGCGACCAATTCAGTTTGACAGCAATGTTCTGCTAGCATATGAGTACATTTATTTTTTGTTTTCAGCATTACAGACGACCACTGAAGGGAAGATAGTCTGCACACATAATAAAATTATTTAATCAGTTAATTTGTGCTGACAAAAGAGAACTACCTACAGTGGATTGGTGCTCATGATTCTTTTGTTGTATTTATTCAAATTAACCTGAACATTTTTATCAGAAGAATTTGTGGTAGCAAAATGGGTGCAACTGATGAGAAAAAAAATAAACAAACTAAAGAATGCTTAATCCCTTCTTTAGCTGTACCTTAATAGGTGCTGCAAGGCTGGTTAATGATCGCTGCCAATAACAGCACAAAGGTGACATTGTCAGGGCAGCTCAGGATGCCTGGAGCTCATCATCTGAAATCCCTGTGGCACACTAAATTCTGAAATTTTGTTGACATAACTGGGGTAATGAAGTTTCAGTTTTACAAGATCAGGGGGTGCTTCCTATAGAGGAGACTCCTACCAGAGTCAAATAGTACTTCCAAAAAGAAAATAAATGGGAAAAATTCTGTACGAGCTCAAGGTCAGGTGCAGCTCAAAACTCCAAAATCAAAATACAGACCAAAAACTTTCCTTTTTCTGGTTTTCCCCAGACAATATGGTGGAAAGTTCTTTCATTTCATCATTGCTTGACAGAACAGCACAAAGTCCTAAAATTGCATCACTGCGTGAAGTGCAAGGAGACTTCTTAAAGCACCATTTTGAAGCTTAAAACAAAATCCAGATCAGCTCTGAGCTTCTTTTCTACATCCAAGTCTGTTGAGATTGCACAGTTTGCACTCAGGTACCAACAGAACAGGAGGAGAATCAAAGATTTATGGACAACAGGATGCTACTAAACATCAGAATGACTCATCACTGTAGTCCCGTACAATAATACATGGCTACAAGTATATAAAAAGACAGACATGAGAGTTGAAGAAAAGAGGTCTTTTAGTTGTAGTGATCCATTCCTTATGCAATTAGGTACTCAAGAGATGTTGTAAGATTTATTACTAAATGTCCTGTAGTCCCATCAGCCCTAAAGCAAGGCTATCTGTCAGTACCCTCCCTTTCTGCCTTGAGCAATATCTCATTTCAGGGGAGAATTAGCCACATTTTATTCACTCACACACGAAGAACCTCAAAATGAGTCTCTCCCATTCCTTTGCTCATGTTCCCATCTCTGCCACTAATGCCTTCTTTCCAAAGCTATGATTTCAAAAAGTATCTGGGCCCATCTGTTTTCCCTTTCTTCCTCCACTCACCATGTCACCATCTCTAGTAAGCTTTTTTTCCTTCAGTAACTGTTCTCATTTTTTCTTGCTCTCCGTCTCCACTTTCTGTGTTCTTTGGACACCTCTCCAAGAGTGTATGTTCTTCTAGCATGTGCTTTCTTTTTCCCTTCACACCTTCATGTGCCTTTTCAGGTCCTGTGCCTGCAGAAATCATTCTTAACATAGGCACTTTGTGTGGCTTCCTCTCCTTCTGCTACTTACTCTGGAAGAAGAAACCTAATTCAAACTATTACATTCCCACTCTGAGCTTAATAAAACCCACCTCGGCATCTCCTACCACTCCTTGGTCTAAAAGCCTTTCTTTAGATGCTCCTACAGCCTAGAGAGTTTTCCTCTGCATGGAAACAATTCCTCTACATTCTTTTCCTTGCCAAATCTGTATCACCTGGTGAGTTTTACATGTTCATTTGTGATGTTTTATGTATTGCCACTATTCCAAAGTCCTACTTCTTCAGTTCCTGGGGAGAATTTACTCCTCTCAGGATAAAATGTGCTGTCAGTTGTCTGAGCTTTTAGCACCACTGCCGACTTCAATTGTTAAAAAATACTTATCTTAAAAAACATCTGGGGTAAGACTTTTAAAGGTTCTTCTCAACCGTGTAAGTCATATGTCTTTTCAGAAAACAACAGTGCAAGTTTGGAAACTAACAACTTTATAACGTGGCTACATTTTCCTCGCACATGAGCAGTTTTAGAGATGCCACAGATGCACAAAACAGATTTCATCTTACCTTTGACGTGGCTTCTCCCATCCTCCAACAGTGGTACGACTATAGTGTTGTTCATATTCCCAGGTGATCTCACAGCTGTATAGACAACAGGTACCGACTGTACCACCACAGGGATACGGTGCACATGACTCATTTTGTTGGACTGCAAGTTCATGGGGCTTGAAGGTGGTACTGGATGGATAATGTGCAAAAACTGCTGGCCTCCAACACCAGATGCAGAGGCCACAAGAGGACCTGGAGTTAATACTGATGGTACAGATGCTGCTGAGGATACTGATGTTATTACTGTGGGTGATGAAGCTGGTCGACTAGAAGAAGTAGAAGTAGAAGAAGGAGAGGAGGCTGATGCTGTCATGGAAACTGGTGAAGATGAAGCTGCTGTAGGTGATGACCTGGCTTTGTTTATTGACAAGTCCACTGGTTCAGTCTGTGTTTGGAAATGGTCTGTAGATAATGAATCCTCCACGGGGTCTGCCTTCATGTTGTTTAGTAACAAGGGTACAGCTTCCATATCTGGGTAGTTGTGGACGTTTGGAGACTGTTGAGGAAGGACAAAGGGACATGGTTACATATTTGGTTAAAGACGACTTGCACACGCAGTGGCCAACACGCATGGTCATAAAAGCCACAGGATTTGGCATTTCTTGGGTCAGCTCACAATTTTAAAGGACAAATTGTGCTAGAAAGAAAAGACTTGTTCAGGTTGAAAAGAATACACATAACATTCTAGTCCCATTTCTTAGAAAGTGGTAGGATTACCTGTACATAACCGCAGAATAACAGAATCACAGAATCATTTCAGTTGAAAGAGTTCTTTATGATCATCCAGTCCAACCATTAAACCCACACTGCCAGGTCACCACTAAGCCATGTCCCTCGCACCACACCTACGTGGCTTTGAAATCCCTCCAGGAGTGGGGCCTCCACCACTGCCTAAGGCTTAACCACTCTTTCAGTGAAGAAGTTTTTCCTAATGCCCAACATAACTGCCCCCTGGGACAAACTGAGGCCATTTCCTCTTGTCCTATTACTCGTTCCTTGGGAGAAGAGACCAACCCCCACACCTGGCTCCAACTTCCTTTCATGGAGTTGAAGAGAGCCATGTCTCCCCACCTCTGCCTTCTCAAGTCCCTCAGATGCTTCTCACAAACCTGTGCTCTAGACCCTTCATCAGCTTTGCTGCCCTTCCCTGGACATACTCCAGCACCTTCTCATCTGTTTTGGAGTGAGAGGCCCTAAACTGAAGCCAGGATTCAAGGTGTGGTCTCCTCAGTTGTCCCAGGTTGGGAACTTTAGGGTTAAAAAAAAAAAATCCTCTAGGGACTAGTAGATTGTTATTCAATCCCATAGTTCTGCTATCTCTTCATAAACTCACAGCAAGGCCAGCTTGTTCTCCTTTCCACCCCTCCAGCCTTCTGTCTGTCTGGAGCTGCTTTATCAGGACAAACATGTAAGGATAGGCCTGGTTCGGGGCCTCCAGAGGCTGTGTTTAGGCCTCTTGGATGGCAGAAGCATGGCGGTGGGGGGAGGATTGGAGCACTGGGGAGTGTAGATTTAGTTTTGGGTTGGGGAAAAATTCAAGGAAGGTCACTTATGGATTTTGTATCTGCCTTGTAATTTCTATCTCTAACTCTCTCTCCAAATGTAATTCTGTTTTTCTCTAATTCATTTGAGAGCTTCACTCTGTCAGCTCTTTAAATCCACGACACCAGTGTCCAATACAAAGGGACAGTCCCTACTCTGGTCTTGCTGTTTCTCTGCACTATGCAAAGCCACTAGTGACAAAAAATTTAGTATCTCCACAGGCAACCACTATTTATATTACCAGAACATTTCCTCCCAACATGTAACTTTAAGCTTTAAGGGACATGAAGAAAAGCTAGTTAGCACCTTAGCACTCTAGTTCGCTCTCTGCAGAAGTCTTTGCAGTTTTGTCCACATCACTTTCCAGAAGGTGCTGCCTTAAGCTACATGAAGTCCTTCAGGTCAGTGTTTGGCTTTCTGCACTCTGCATTGTTACTGATAGCAAACTCACGGGTCAGTACGGAGTCCTATGCTTGCATAGCTGCCCTGTAACTCTCAATAAGGGCTACAGGTATGTTATTTTGAACAAGCACATTAGATGGCCTCCTCCAATTTATTAATTTTAATTATTTCCCCATATTAATCAAGAATAATTTTTATGACTTTGCAAAACAATTTTAAGGTTTTACATCAACTCTGTCAAAGCTGGTTGGTCGAAATTTATTCTACGCTTGTGTCATCTGCTATTTTTATAGTTTTATTCCTTATTTCCATCATCAAAGAGATTAATAGAATTTTTGAATAATGCTAGCCCAAAGATAGATCTCTGGAGAAGCCTGTTTGATATAACTTTTCTTTTTGACAGTATATCATTAATAACTATTCTTTAAAAATGTTTTTTCAAGTAATTTTCAATAGGCAGAGCAAGGAAGGAAATGCCCATCGATAACCTGGTAGTAAGACAAAGCACAACTCTCAGCTTCTCAGCTAAGGACCTCCATGGCACTTCTCTGCAGCAGAGCTTCTCTATAGGCACAACCATGCTGTTACATGTTGCGGTACAGAAAACCAACCTCAATAAAACACAAGCTATTTCAAATCTCACTTGACCTAAAGCCTATTCTATATACAGATCTAACAAGCAATCTTTTTATGGTACCTAGGCAGCTCTAAATGGATTCTCTCAATCTCTAGATTATACTGTTTACTAATTATCTAAAAATTAAGTCAGAAATATTTAAGCCATAAATACTTTAGTTCATCTACTCTAAGTAAGCTAACAATCAAACAAGCTATGAATTTGTTTTGGGATTTTTATAATCAGCTATATTAAATATTTTCATGGAGAAACCTCCTGCTTTTGAATTAGAGCCAAATTTCATCACAGAATGGAGTTCCATAAAAAGAAAACAGACACACTAATATTAAAATTTGTAATAACAACAACCTAAGTGGACGTTGTCCCAGGCATGCTGAAAGATTAGGTGTTCTAGTAGATCAACCAATTTAGACTGGTTCTTGGATCTGACATTTTCCACCATTTGAAAGCAAGAACATCTCTGGAACAGGAAGTCTATTCTCCTATTCATACACAAATCAGCTTAAAACGAAGGTACTTCAATTCATCCTGGCCATAATACAAATAACAAAAGCAAAAAAATCCCTTTATAAAGACAATGGGAAGCTGCCCAAAAAGAGCAGAGAGTGAAGAACAGGTCACAGCCCACAAGTTATAAGACTACAAAAACCTCTTCCTCAAGAAGGCAAAACTGATTGAAATTGCCCAGTGGTAACTTCTTCTGAAACCTTAACCTGACCATTCTCAGTAATGACATTCTGCATTAGGCATACCACATGTGCCATGATAAAGACAAACCCATACACATATATGGCACAAAGACTTAATTTGTTAAATCTTGACAAGAATTACATAAGGACAGACTGGTTCTGCTGAACTGAACAGACTGGTGGCAGAGTGAAGGCAAGGCAAAGAGGGACAGCCTCCACAGGGTTTACCAAATCTTCATAAGGTCAAAGGCAACATTTAAAAGAAGGGGGATAAATGAGATGAATTCACACACAAGGGAGAGGAGGGATCCTGTTGTGCACATGGCTGGGCAAGGGTGACCTAGAGGCAGTACAAATCACCAGTTCCATTCACAAGGCAGATAAATGTGCCATGGAGGAAAACTACACATTGATGTACTTCCAGGCTTCCCCTGAATGCCAGAGGTAGATTTCAGGTTAACTCAATACTGCCTGCCTCAGCAGCACAATTTGTTACTTTGTGAACTGAAGCATGGATTACCCTGCTGTCGGTGTCATACATCGCTCTTCAGAGTAGCCTGAAGTGCTCTGAGGGCACCAGGAACTTGATGTACCCAGTATATGCATGTCAGATGGCTTCCAGAAGGCTTCTGGTATCTGGGATCCTTCTGAGACTGAACACATGGGATCCACATGGACCTTGAAAGCAGTCCCTTATTAAAGAGAATACAGTATGCCCCAAAATCCCACCTGTCTTTGCAGTAGGCAGCACCAGGTCTCTCATAGAGTAAGGAAAAATCTCAAATTCTTACGTGGTTCATGCCACACAACATACTCGTTCCATGGATAGAGTCAATTGTTTTGGGACACATCACAGATCATAACTTACAGATTCTTCTAGATTGTGCTAAGAACAGGTCATTGTCTTGCTACAGTAATGACAGACAGTCTTCTGGGACCAAAAAAAAGGGTGGGGAAAGTATGTAACTGCAGTCTATCACACAAATCATTGTCTCTTTCAATGGTTCTTCTGAATTTAATTTTGTATGTTACATTCCTCACATTGCATTTACCTTTCTGTAGGTACCTTCTCCTTGTCCAGAGTTGCTGGAGGAGCGACACAGTCTCCAGGTGCTATGATGATACAGTCAATATTATTATTTCAGTCTTCAGTGGTGAAATTAAACACAAGATATTTACAATCCTTTCATTGATTTCTCCAAACAGGATGAAAATCAGTATGCTCTTCAATTACCTCCTTTCTCTGCCACAACTCTAAGACTAAGAATGCTCCTTCTTTGGTAAATTCAGGCTGCAACTGATGTCACCTGACATTAAAAAAGCTCTTAACAAAATAGGTTTGTACATCCTGTAGTTAAGACAAAATTTGTAACAAGTGTTGCATTTTGTTCTGGTGGTGATGAACAAAGAGATCTACCCCAACAACTCATGTCCCCGTACATATAACTTCAAGTAGTATAGATGTTTCTCCATCATATCAGATTTTATCTAAGTTGACAAAAATCTTTTTAAACTGTATCTGAATGAAAACTTTGAACGTTAAATTATAAGTAAACCTTTCCCAATGACGATGACTATTGCAGGATTAGGAACTATGGGACAAAGAGTACCAATAAAGCCAGAAGGAATGGCTGAATCCTGAGCACACTATTTCTTAGCATCTCTGCAGAACATCGTAACTGAGAATGAACTGCTCATTTCCCTAGATGATGAACACTGCAGTTAGTTTTATCTAATAGACTCACATCTTTTCTAACTGCAAAGACCGTAACACTATGGCTGAGATGTTCAGGAGAATACTTTTAGCCATTCTTGCCAATGCATGAAGTCAAGTTGGATGAAAAACAAACGGTTGTGTGTTTTGTTTTGTTTTTCTTCTATATCTCTATTCTTGTCTTTCCATGCTCCCCCAGTGAACTGGGCTTCTTGTGGTGGTGTGGGCTCAGCTGATTGCTAGTTTGAGTGTCTGAAACAGGTTTTCCCCATCTGGCCCTAAATGCATCTGTGTCAGTTTTGCAAACTTCATTTTGGTTTTAGGGGTCTAACCCCTGTTGGTGAGAATTTGGCAGCTTCAAGAGCAAATGGTGAGCTAGAAAGGGTTCAGCCTGAGGTCCCTGTAACCACAAGTCAGCTACCTTGGATGCCAGCCCAATCCATGGAAATACAACATGGAGGAGTACAGCTCCTTGCAGTTTTTCTCATCTCATTGCTCCTGCCCACTAGTACAAGACAGAGGGACTGCTTCAGCACTGCCTTTAGCTGAGATTCAACATAGGCAAATTTCAGCAATGCCTCTCCATGCAGCACCACTGTCACATCCTTATGCTGTTCACCACTCAAATCCAGGCTGAAACAGACTGCAAGGCAGGTTAGGATGCCTCACTGCTAGAAAATGCTGTGGGTTTTGTTTTTTGGTTTTTTTTAATAAAGCTGCAGCCTCTATTAGTGCACTTGGTTCATGCTTTTTGTGTCTGTCTTTTAAAGCTGCACACCAGTATTCTATGCAGTGCTGTTTCATTAGCTTGACATTAGTAAATGCCACTAGGCACAGAACACATGATTTCCCTATTCAAAAAGCTCTTCCTGGCTGTGAAAAAAAAAACAAAACAAAAACCTCACTGCCATTTCCCCTGATCATAATAGCAAAACAACCAATCGGCCAAGTAACCAGCCACAAGACCCTCAGCAAAACATGGTGAAGTTACAGCTGATGGATAGCCATCCTTTCCTGGAGTTTTACTTCATCTTCTTTCCAGCCCCCTGAAGTCTATTTTCTCTTACCATACTCAGAAGGAAATTTTGCAACAGCCCCTTTCCACTCAGGAATCTTCTCTGAGTACTAGTATTGTCTCACAAGCTACGAAGAGCCCATGGTTTCCACATAGACGAGGTTAAAATCAATGGAAAAGCAAAGATTTTTTTTTTTTCAGCCACTTGTCCTGATGCCTTGCAGTTCATCAACTTCACAGGGTACTAAGCTTTGGTAAGTCTTTATGTGCTCGTGCAGTTTTATTGCTTCTTCACAACAGGGTTTACGAACCTCCAACAACCAGTTGTCAGCTTTTTAAAGTGTTCTGCCTTTCTGGCAGCAATCTCCAAGGTCAAACAATTTATAAGAAAGCATACCAAAAAAGCTGTCCTTGATGACGGAAATCGAACAGACTAAATTTAGCATCTATAAAATAAGCTGACTTTGAAGACAGGAAGTTAAAAAAAAAAGTTAAACATTAACTCTTCAGTCAAATGATGCAAAACCTCTTCTTGGTTGTCATCACGCTGCCCCATCTCATTCTGCTCTGGTTAAGACTACTTTGTTTTGTCAGAGTTAAAGGAGAGTGCGACAAAAAAATCCTGAAAAGCTACCCTCTGTTTAAACCATGTTGTTGCCACTGTCATACCAAAATATCACGGCTCAAGCAGTGCAGGCATGCAGACTTCTGGGTAGACAGTGCAGAATTACAACCACCTAGAGTAGCATTCAGGTCTGACCATCATGTTTGGCAAGTGAAATCTAAATAATCAGGACTATTCTACAAGTTACAAATTTTCTAACGCTTCACATTAAAAGAAACACATGCTGTGTTTGAAATGACAGCTAGCAGAAGTAACTCTGTTTCTGTACAGTACACAGATGTGCTTACAAATCTAATGCCATGAGAACTGCATATGGATTTGGCTTAGCATACAGTATGTTCACATTGTCCTTTCAGATGAAAACAGAGCATGTGGTAATCTTTTCTGTAGATGAGGGTAGAAAGCTCATCCCCTCAAAACTCCAGTTCTGTAGATGCTTGCCATGAGTAGTATCTGCTTGTATTGGCTCTTGTCCTGTCACACCTCAACTATTCATTTGCACAGTATGCAAGGTTGCCACACAGCTAGCTTGGATATGTAACAGCTTGGGCAAGTAGCATCTTGAGCACTTCAGAGAGCCCTTTATGTTATGACTCAAGTACCGAGCACTTCACTCAGAGACTTTTTTGGTTCATCTTGCTAATCTAGGAGTAAACTCTCTTTTAAAATTATGGAAAGAAATGTTTTTGATAATGTCTTCCCATCACGAGTGAATACATTCACAACAATCACATGCTCCCACCTGAAAATCTCCACTTCAACCAAAGGAGGAGAACACTCTAAGACAGGAATATAATGGAGGGGTAATTAATTAATGCGAGATGGCATTTTTTCAGAATTAATAGTTTATTATTTTTGATATTTAGGACTCTCACCCACACCAATTATTTTAATAATAATAACAGGCTCTTCACAACAGTCATGAAAAGCATTCCATAAAGGAGTAACTAGATCTAGAACAAGTAGCAATAATACAACATTAAAGCCAACTGAACTGGAAGAAAAGGCTCTTGGCGGTCAATATACTGCCTGTTCACTAGATGGACTCGGGAAGTTCCTTTCTGCTTATGGCAGAAGGTTAGGATTCAATTAGAGTTTAGAGAATTTTGCTAAAGGCTTTGAGTATTTACTCACAAAATTAGCTCCCAACTCATGGGGCTAACTACAGTTTCAGACAGTACCCAAACACATGAAGAAAGTTCTGTTGGTGTCTTGTCAGCCACTGAGGCTTCTGATTCTTCCCAGACTTCACAGGGTGCTGCGGAAATGATCTCTGACCGGGTCCTGATTCCTTCTGGATGATCCGTGTGTCCCTTCCAGGGCTTCTCAGTCTTGGCAGTACTTCCAGGTGTAGGCAGGATGTCTCGCAGGTGCAATCTTAGCACAATGTCACGCTGGCTAAGCAGCCCTATCTTGTGAAGGCAATTATGACTATTCCCTGGTAAACTTGAGCAAGGCAGTTTCCAGGCACGCAAACTCAAAGTATTAGTGCTAGTTACTATGCAGCAGGGCTAGCTTATAGCTCAGCATGGCATGGCAAAATGCAGTAAGGCAGTGAGGCAGAACGCTGCCAGAAGCAGAGAGAGCACGGTAAGGCAGGAACAATGGTGGCAGCAGCAAGCATGTTGTCTCTACCTGTTTATCTCTTCTTACCAATACAACTCGAGACCTAATGGGTATTTGGATATAGATTAGCCAATCAGAATGGCAGTTGGCCAAGCTTGACTATATTAGGTGATGCCATAGGCTTGCTTTACCCAAATTTGGGAAAACACAGGCCTTCCAAGAGGCAGGCATAAGCCAAGTGTACCTACCTTGTTTACCACAGGATGTAAACAGGAGTGAAACAAGTCTGGGCAAGCCAGAGTCCTTAGACTCAGTGGCTCCAGGTTCTTTGTCCTCTTTCCCATGGTTGCTTCTCCCCACAACAGAAGGAAGGAGAGCAGAAAGCATATCTGGGTAAGCCAGGACATGTTCAGGCCTATTTTGGCCTATTTAGGCCTTCCACGACAAGGAATAAGTAAAACAACCTGCAAAAAAAGATGAACTACACAACTTCTACTTGGAACATTCTGCTGTCACTCTGAAAAGACACGTCCAAGACTCAACTACACTCACTTTGAAATGCAGCTATCATTATAAATCTGTACATCATGAGTGTACCACTCCAGTCATGACAGGCAGCTGTATACAATCAGAAAGGCACACATGTAGACAACTGAAAACTCAAGTGTATTGAGTTTGGCTGAGATGGGGTTAGCTCTTCCCAGAGCATCTTTTATAGTGCAGTAGTAGCTGGAATGGGTGTTGATAGCACACCAGTGTTTGGGCTACTGCTGAGCACCAAGGCTGCGCTTTTCCAATGGGCCCTATTCCCCTCCCCCCGACAGTAGGCTGAAGGGTGGGCAAAATCTTGGAAGGGGACACAGATAGGCCAGCTGACTCAAACTGACCAGAGGAGTACTGCATACCGTATGGCCAGCTGAAACAGAAAAGCTAAGGGAATGAAGGAAGTGGGAGGAGACATTCATTGATGGCATCTGTCCTCCAGAGCAACCACTATATGTTTTGGAGCCTTGTTTCCCAGGACTGACTGAATATCATTTGCTGATGGGAAGCAGAGAATAACATCTTTGTTTGCTCTTGGTTTTGCATGTGGCCTTTGCTTTTTCCTTACTGAACTCCTTCTATCTTGACCCATGGGGCTCTTGTTACATGTTCCTTCTCCTTTGCCCATCTAAGAAGGGGAGTGACAGAGAGGCTTTGGTGGCCACCTGGCTCCCAGCCAGGCCCAAACCACCACATCAAGACTGAGCAAAATACTTAAAAGTTTGCAGCCAAACGCGAAAGCACCAAGTGAACAGGCATTTGTGTCTTTTTGCTTGAGGCTGCTGCTGCAGGCTTTCCCAGGCTGACAGAATTGCTCAGCTTGGACACACCGGACAAATGCAGGAGGTCACGCTGATGAAGAGAGGAAAAAAAATGCAAGACAGCTGGATCATCGTCATCTTCGTCTTCTTTTTTTTTTTTCCTGGGAGCATAAATTGAAAAGTGGCTTGCTATCCATTTTTCAAGAAATAGTTGCTCAACATCAAGCTTAAATTTGTGCTCCATGGAAGAAAAGAGATTCCCAAGAAACAGCACTCTCAAGTAAGGTGGAGTCAGGCACTGTTGCAACAACTCCTATTAAAGCTTTTCTAAAAAGCAACAGTTGGCACATAGAAGAGAGGGTAGAGTACAGGAATTATTAAAAGAGATTCAATTAAAATGCATTCAAACAAATTGGAATCAATTCAATAGGACAGCCTAAGAGATATCCACTTTAATGTACTTGGGATTCACTTAATGTATCATTATCTCTGCATAACACTTGAATGTTTGATTTCAAAATGAATCTTTCCAATTCTCAAGGCCTAAAAATAAAATTTCTACTCTCTCTGTGAGTCTGAAGAGACAAAAGGAATTCCACACAAGCTATGAGGCACAGGTGGCCTTTGTTACCATCATTGCTAGATGTGAGCATTCTACAGAAGATGCTCCAAAATTAAAGAGAATTAACTAAGAACTGGGGAGATTGAATTCAAACCAATCATTCACACACAAGCAAAATTCAAGATCCAGAGCTGTAAAAATTACCTTTTAACTTCTTCTGAACAGTCACACTACAGTGCTATTCCACAACTACTTAAACAGTGAGAAAGTGCTGCAATCTTTAGTAACAACTCAAGTTAGGACAGGGGAAATAAGCTCCAAATTGAAGGAGATCCCTATGCAAACAGCATTCATCTTTAAACATGTTTAACAATGAATGCAAATACATCTAATGTGAAATGACTTGTTTTTAAATAATAAATATGCAAAGGCAGAGTAATCATTTAACTATCCAGTCCCAAAGCTGATAAGTTACCTGAGTTCCTCCAATGGTACAGAAGGAGAACAAGTGATTGCAGACTTCTACAGCCCAATAAACTAATTAGTCCATGTACTATCTGATATATAAAAATGACACATTTCTTTAACATGAGGCCAAATTCTTGGACTCTGCATGGGCCTGCCATGTTTTGTTGTTTTTTTCCAAAAAGCAAGGAAACCTACCCCCTCGATGTCTAAATCATTTACAGATTCAGAAAACCAGATGTTCAGGTTAGATGTTATTTATATTGGAGGAGTGTTACTAGAATGCTGTGCTAGTTTGAGGCTAATTGGAACATTTTAATGAGAGAAATTAGATCATTAGTTGTAAAAAGAAAATAACGATGAAGCCTATATCATTCATCGGTTTGCTGAGAGGGATAAAAAGCCAAAATGCAAACTCTGTTCCACGATGCTGCTTTCTATTCGCTTCCTCTTCATTTCACTCCAATCTCTCCACTAACAAATAACAACATAAGCTTTGCTGGGTGTTTTTTGTCTGCCTGTCTGGGAAAGTAGAGGGAGAAAGAGAGGGTAGCTCTGAGCCCCTTCTGGGCAGTCTTCTTTGTCCGGGAGGGAGTTTGGATTTCTGTATTATTTTTAATTTGTATATAATTGTTAATACTTGTAAATATTTTGTGTACAGATGCTTGTAAATTTTGCTTTGCTGTAAATATAGTGTCATCTTACTTCCGAGCTGTCTGAGCTGTCTGGTACATTTCAATAGGGTGTGGAGGGGAAAGTGCCTAACCCACCACAAATGGTCTATCAAAGGAAGAATCTGTTGAAAGAAACCAAGTTATGCTCATCACTACGACACAATTCTTCAAGAGAAAGCAGTGGTGTGGAACAACATCAGTGCAAGACATTGCTTGCAGCATTACAAGCTTAAGTATATAAAGAATATTGATGAATATTGATGAATATTGAGGAAGGCTGGGGAGGGACTATTTACAAGGTCTTGCAATGACAGAACTAGGGGCAATGGGTTTAAATTGGTAGAGGGAAGATTCAGACTAGATGTTAGGAGGAAGTTCTTTACAGTGAGGGTGGTGAGGCACTGGAACAGGTTGCCCAGGGAGGTTGTGGCTGCTCCCTCCCTGGAGGTGTTCAAGGCCAGGTTGGACAAGGTCTTGAGTAACCTGTGCTAGTGAGAGGTGTCCCTGCCTATGGCAGGGGGTTGGAACTAGATGATCCTTGAGGTCCCTTCCAAGCTTACCATTCTATGATTCTGATTCTATGATGGTACATTTATATTCCTTGTACTAATCTATTTTAGACTTGAGAATAATTTCTGAACAAATGGCAGATATTTAAATTACTGTTAAAGGGAAAAGAAAATACCATAACAAAAATTTTATTGCTCTCAATTCAGAATTATTTCAGGGATTTTAAAACATATTACTTTATAAAATCTCAGACAAGAATTTCACACATCCACTTAGCAGCTCTCCTTGTAAGTTCCACCTCCCCTTCCCCCCGTCCCCCATGTTTTTGGGGTAATTCTTGCCCTTTTTTTTTTTCACTTAGTTCTTTATTTTCTCTAGGCCAATTTTAAATAGAAATCTTATCATTTCATTAAAAGATCAGAGTTAAATTTAAGCTCTTGATGTTTACCTTAATAAATAATAAGAAAAATTACACTAGACACACATGGATATTTTTAAACAGATTTTCTTTTGTCTATCTAGACTAGTTACATAACCTGATATGGAATTTTCTGCAAGCAAGTTTGCTGATAGAGAGGTCCAGCAAGCTCAGTGAAATTCATTTTTGGAAAAAGCATTCAGCAACATTTACATTTTAAACATTTAGATGCAAAAAATTGTTAAATATTTTCCTATTTTACACATCATCAGAAAATATTCATAAATGTATTAAGCATAAAAGAGCTATAAGAAATAATACACTAAACTATTATTTATACCCTTTAACTACCTGCAAAAGCTCTGTCCAGCTCCATAGAAAACTCAGCCATTTTCCCACCAGCTCTGGACCTCACTGTTCACAAACTGATTTGCACTTCCAAGTCATTCCTCCTTGGGCAAGCAGTGCCAAATACCACAAAAGGACTCTGTGCACCTGATATATACACCTAACGTGGAAAAGGCATCAAAGACCAGGCAGTTAATTATTTTCCACTATTCCTCATTACTCAATCTTATTCACATGTTCTTTGAGGCATGAAGGTATCTACAAACTAATTCAACAATTCTACAGCTATTTGATAAATACATCAGGAGCAGCGGTGGTCATTCAGGTGCCATGCCTGAAATTCACATCTAATATATTAGCCATACACTGCAACTGCATTTTTCTGTCTCTTGTTATTCATCTTGATTTCCACCAGAAGGACTCCTTTTCCCAAACAAACCTCCTTCTGTTTACTGTCCTTCAAGCTAAAGGTTTTGACACAATCTTCTTTACTAAAATAAACACATTGAGTAGAACTAACTACAATTAGGTCTGACTGAAACAAAGCCTTTCAGTCCACTTCATAGAGAGGAGTTTTCACTAAAATTAGCACTTTCCAGTACTAGTGTTCCTCACACAGCTTTCCAGGACCACCTACCTCAGAACTGGCTATTTGGCCTAGTAAAACAAACATGTCCAGCACTGTTTTCTGGCACTAAGCATCAGTAGCCTGATTTTGTATAGCCAAAACCTCTCATCCTCTGAGCGTGGGTGGCTCTACTCCAGGCTCATTAAACTGGGTGTAATAAGCTCATTTCTTACCCCTTGTGCTTCCCACCTCTGCCCCTCCTCAGGAAGCAGACATCACAGAAAAGGGCATCAGCTGACCTCAGAGGGAGCCAGATTTGGGAGAATAGTGACACTGTCTGGAGGAAAAAACTCTACAGAGGTGGACAAAATGCAAGACTGGGTCTGGTGCTGTCTGATGGAGGAAACTGTCCTAGCTGTGAAAGCTGGGATACAAACAGCTAAAAGACCTGGGCTCCAAGGCATCATGTGAGATGATACTGTGAATTAAAGAAATTTAAAATTCTAAGCAAGCCACTAGGTCACATACCACCTCAGATGCAACCAGGAAGACTACAAGATGAAGATGAACATGGGAAGGAAGAGGTGACCACCTCCCTGTGACGGTCGGCTGGGAGGCCATGGACCTTGGCTGGATATAAAGGACAGTGCCCCAAGCCTGGAGGAGACGGGTCAAGCTTGAAGTGACCAGACAAAGGGTTTGTGCCAAATAAAGCAAAATGCCCAGCCAGCATCTGGCACAGGACCCGAAGCCACTGAGGTTCACCATTCCTCTGCCATCAGCAGATATTCTTGAAACCCACCAGTGAAAGGTCCTGTCCCTCTGCAGTACCCATCCCT
The DNA here is from genome assembly GCA_013399055.1 of Ramphastos sulfuratus. NCBI lineage: Eukaryota > Metazoa > Chordata > Aves > Piciformes > Ramphastidae > Ramphastos > Ramphastos sulfuratus. Next base: position 24,076 of record WBNM01033616.1, on the reverse strand, counting down.
CCAAAACACCCATCCACAAAACTTGATGACAAGATGTGCATGTTGCAGCAGCTGCCCACTGCAGGCTCTGACCAAAGCTGGCACAGACAGTTCTCCTAACACTGCCTAAAGGCAGGCTGCTCCACCCTTCAGGCTTACTGATGTTCTTTTAACGTGGCTTTTGGGAAAGGAGGGTTGGGATGGCTATTTCTGACTTTTTCCCCTAAACATGAATGTGCTCTTACATAACTATGAATATGAGCATTTGGACAATTAGTTTTTAATGCCTCTGGAATGGATCTTGATTCAACTCACTGACCTCATATGTCACAGTACTTACAGAAGAAAAGACCAAGAATAAAAACCTAACACTCCGTACACGTTCTCTGAGTCTGTATATATGTTATAAAAATTATATTAAAGGCTAAATAAGATAGAACATGGATTATAAGATGGACAACCCATTGACATCTTACATGGACCAGCAGACACACACTCATATACTGAACATTTAATACAATTCTCCAGTGCTGCCTGCAGAGACTTTCTTGTTTCAGTTCTTATCCTATGAAAACAATAAGCACTTACTTATTATCACAAACCAATTAGTCTTCAGAAATCTCCTTTAGATGAGAATAATGGAGACTGCTTCCACTTAACAAAGGTGAAAGTGTAGTTTTTCCAGTGCTACAGTACCAAAGTTTAGAGCTATAACGTTAAAGCTAAAATAATACTAGAAAAAAAAATTCTAACCATGAGCCCTATTTATATTATTTTATTCTTTCTTATTTTGAAGGACGCTGAATATAAATAGTATACAAAGAAATATATCACCATTCACGATCATTTTATTCCAAAGTAAAGTCTGCAGTACCTGTAACTCCTCTATTTGAAATCTGAGACAACTGTCTTTATACCTTTAATCTTAAACTCAGTATCTATCTCATCAACTGAACTAAAATGAACTCAAACTGATAACTTTTTTAATAGGTAACAACTGCTGCGATTTTTATTACACAGCAGAAGAAATGGAGTATTTACTCATTTTCCTCAGAACAAAATAATGTAAAACTAATATAATCACTGTGTTACTAGCTATGGATGACATCATCCTAAGTTTGTTCCAGAGGAGTAATTGTTTTTAAACAGAAGAAACATCAATTTTCAAAGAAAGTGCTCATAACTGCTGCTTAATAACTTTTCATTTCCTAAGCTTATATCAACCCCGAAACATGACAGTCCCTAAAATTAAATTCTGTTAGAGACAAAATTGTTGGGTTTTGATAACAAGTAATACATACAAAATACCAGATTAGACACCTGAAGCTAAACTGTAAGTAAAACAATTCTCTTGAGTCCCCTTTAGAGCTACATATTTTCATTTAACGGAAACTTCTTATATGCTCCCCGTGGTGACAGGGGTAACACAGCACAAACAAGTGGAAGAAATGGAAAAGGAAAAAAGAATCCTTTTGTTTTGGTCCACAATTTCTTTTTCAACAGAACAAAAAGGTTTGTTTTATTTTCAAGTCCTATTTTTTTTCCTTTGGGGGGGGGTGGGTGGATAGGGGTTTTAGTTTTGTTGTTTAAAAAAAAAAAGGGAGTTGAGTTGGGAGGTAAAAGTATAATGAACCATTCCTGATGAGGTACATTGACCCATTTAATATTTTGGCACTGAAAGAACACACATCAGTTATCTTCTGATCTTTTTGTTATTTCTTTACTGAGTGTAACAAGCCAGTGAATTCAAAATGAATTCCCAAAAGTTTTCCCTTGACCTAAATCCCCTTTCACTGCCTTCTCCCCACCCTTTTCCTTTGTTAACAAAACAACATTTTGTACTAAGTTTACCCTTGGTTCTTTCATTAAGACAGGTGATTTGGGTTCCGTTCGGATGCCCAAGCAGAGGCATCTGAGACCTCCTGGAGTATGGAAGATGGCATAGAGCTGGGGGACAAGGTCTGGCACCCTCATGGCACACAATCAAGGGCACAAGGTGACAATGGTCACAAACCCCACCAAAACACACACAGAGAGGCAAGGAAAAGAAAAGGCTCATGCTTTGTGCTAGTAAGAAGGTTCTGTAATGCTTGGTTTCATTTTTAATACAGAAATAAACAGACTGCCTGTTGTGTGATGTGTAACATTGTACCAGAAATGGTATGCACTGTCACACATGCACACATTGGATGCAACAGGACACAACACCAACGATGCTCTGCAAGATCACTGAAATGGCTCCCCATATTTGAATCAAAATTGTTACGGTCACAGAAAGAAGGTCCTTACTGTGTGTGTCCATTGACTGAGAATGTATTGCTGCATACTTAGATGCATAAACAGGTACATGGATGTGCCCTACTCACCATGCAAAGCTACAGAGCATTTCCAAATACTCTTCTCACTGTTCAAGAAGCACCATGGTGTAAGGTGCAAGAATTTTTATCCCTGCATGTGTGCTATTTTGCTGCTCTGATTCAGAAGATGCGAGTTACATGCAAAACTCTGTGCTTGTTTACTTCAGGAAGGGTGCAAGAGGTAACTTTTCAAGAAGTATAAATTGAAATATTCTGGTTTTCTACTAGCCATTGTTATTGTCCACAACCAAATGATGAACACACCAAATTAACCTTTGAGCAGACGCACTCAAGTTTCTGCATCTCTTGAGACACAGGCACTATTACTCTTGTTGACATATGGGCTTTAAGTTTAAGCTATTTTACAGCATTAATTAGTACTGACAACTCTGAATATATTACAAATTAAACAGGAGAATTCACAGTTGTTTTTTTTCCCCCCACTGAATGAAAAAAAACAGTCTCTCTATCTTAAACATATACATAATAGGATATTATAGCCATGAAAATCTAACATGAACATACTAAAAGCTGTAAAAGTGCAGCTGTTTCATAAATGGTTTGGCTTCTCACAAGTTTGCTTCAATAATTCTCAAGGCTTCTGCATTCAGGCAATATAGAAGACAGCTTTTGACACAAAGCAACATCTGAGCAGATAGGGCCATGTTATGAATCATGCAAAATTAAGAATCGATATTAATTTTGACATCTAGGTGAAGATTGTTAATAACTATAAAATTGTTTATTAACATTAAATCTCACCAGAAAACTTATTTACAAGGTTTGAAACGCACACACAGGGAACAGGTAAAACTAGAACACTGTAAGAGGTACCTAGCAAATGCAAACATTGTACTGGAAGAGAAGGTTCTTGCGATCAATATCCCGCTTGCAGTTTAATTATCCTGCTTATCCACCAGATGAATGCAGGAAGCTCCTTTCTGCTTATGGTAGAAGGCAATTAGGGAATTACAAGAGGCTTTAAGTATTTACCCACAAAATAGCATCAGACAGTACCCAAAGCACGTGGAGGGGTTGCTGTTGGTGGTCTCAGAGCCGTTAGAGGCTTTGGAGTTTTCCCAGGCTCTTTTCTCAGGAAGCTGGGAGTCTGGCACAGTCTCTGACCTGGTTATTCTTGATTCCTGATTCAGCAGAACCCTTGAAGAGGGGCAGGCAGCATGCAATGCGATATGCAGTCTTGGCACAATGTCATGCTGGCTATGCAGACTGATTGCCTGCAGGCATTTAGAGCTTGTTCCTCATAAACTCAAGGCAGTGGAGTTTCCAGGTAGTTCAGGATGCACTAAGGCAGTGAGCAATGGCAGTAGGCAACAGCAGGCATGAATACAATGGCAGAGAGCATGTTGTGTCACCTGCTCATCTCTTTTTATCAATACAGCACAAGACTAATGGGCCTTTGGACATAGATTAGCCAATCAGAATGGCACTTTGCCAAGCTTGACCATATTAGGTGAAGCCAAGGCTTTTGTTTTCCTTTCCCGTGGTTGCTTCTCCCCATAACAGAAGGCGGAAGAGCAGAAAAACATGTCTGGGCAAGCCAGGACATGTATAAGCCTATTCAGGCCTACCATGACAGGCCATCATTTCTCTGTAGTGCTACCTGGAGCAGAGCCACAGTGTAATTGTGCTGACTAACTCAGGTACCCTCTTCTGAATGTCAGTATATCGCTCCGCTTCACCTATGCTATCCTTCTCACCTACATAAAAATTTATCATAGAATTGTAGAATGGTTTGGGTTGGAAGGACCCTTCCAAGGTCATTGAGTCCACTCCCTGCCATGGGCAAGGACAAACTTGAGCACCTGCAATCACGAGGCATGAACAGCTTCTCTGGGTAACCTGTTCCAGAGTATCACCACCCTTATAACAAAAAATTCCTTCTGTATGTCTACTCTAAACCCAGGCTCCTTCAGTTTAAATCTATTTCCTCTTGCCCTGTCAGTAGATGCCCTGGTAAAATGTCTTTCATCCCCATTAAATATTGAAAGGCTTCAATAAGGTGTTCCTGGAGCGTTCTCAAGGCTGAGAAATTCTAACTCTCAGTCTTTCGTCACAACAGTTGTTCCAGCCCTCTGATCATTTTTATGGCCCTCCTCTATACCTGCTATATCCTCCCTATAGTATTCTTGCTCTACAGAAGAGATTATCCTTCTTGGTTGGTACAGACCAAACCGCTCCCTTGCTTACCAAAAGAAACTTACTACAGTGACACAGGGACAATATAAACGAAAATCATGCTCTGATGGCATATATGACACCCCTTTGCAGTACTCTTCTTGCTGCTTCAACAGCTTGTCTAGTCCATGACTTGCAATCCATTACACAGGAGCCAATTTGCCACATATTGTTCATCTTTACAGAGATGCTGGCCATGACAAAGAGGTCATCTTGTCCATAATTTCACAAAGAATGGATTTCAGTCACCACAGTACCAGCAAAGAACAATAAGGTGCACCACTTTCTTTTCCAACTGTGAACAGGCTAGTTTTCCAAAGAAAGGTTGGAGCAACTATGAAAACAACCAAGATATGGAACATTCTGATGACAAGGACAGTCTTCTATGCCCTCATTGATAATAGACTAGAGAGTTAAGCATGTTAGATTAACTTTGTAAGGAATAAGTAAAAATTAAAAAAAAAAAAACCCAACATATAAAACCATTCACACTGAAAAGAAACTCACCAACTTAAATTACCAGGGAAGTTGTCTCCCACAGCAGCAGCAGATCTCACTGCCTCTCCTGCTGGTGCTGGGCTAAGTCACCTACCATCTTCACTATCTGCTGCTACTAGACTACAGCACTGGAGTCCTCTTCTGTAGCCCTGAAATCACTCATGAAAACCAGCAAGGTGGAGCTGGGAGACCAGATTCCCACACTGTCCTTTGTTTCATGTTTTATAAGGAAATTAGAACTATTCCTTAAAGAGAACACAATGAGAAGCGAGTCTTGAGTTCTTGTGTTCTTTTAGACAATCATTGGATGAAATCAATGAAGGATATTTTGTAAGCAACATGTAAGATAGTACATGTCTGCCTTCCTCTAACGCAGCTGTCAGAAACCTCTGGCCTGCATTCCAAATGTGGGATGTGGGTAGAATGCAAATAGCACACAGCAGGAATTTGATGCTAAAATTATCTGTCTCTCACAGAATCAAGATGTCATGAATTACCTGTCTGGCAACACATGCCTAGTTAAGAAAAAAATCCTGTTGAGAACAACACTCTTGAAAATACGCCTAATTAGTAAACTATGATTAAAATATTGTCTCTCCCCTATTCTGTACATCTTAAAACATGCAAAGTAGACTGGTTTGAAAAATTTGCATCATAAGGATCCAATCTCAGGACAGCCTGGTAATGGCACCTGTAAAAAGCCTCATAAATAGACCTCTTCTTGCAAGTAAAGGAGACAGAATTACATATCTTCAAGCACCAATGCAAACTGAACCTGGGTCTTCCACATCATTAGTGGTTAAGCAATTCATGCTTTTAGGTAAAAGAGAGACCAGAGACACTACCTGTATTTTATATACTATTTCTGTATTTTAAATACAAGGTTTCAGGGCATCTAGAGGAGATTTTTGAGTCAGGCCAGTGAAAGCTTTAACATCTCAACCATGAGGTCACATACCTTCAACAGGAGATGCATAAGATCACCTCTCTTCCTAGCCCTGATTAGATCCATACATCACTGAGCTTCTCTGCCTTTTAAAAGAACTACATACACCCTGTCAAGATTTTAGGCCCCAAGTAATGCAATATATTATGAAATACATCTAGGCATTACATTCCTCCAAATTTTTGTGGTCAAACAGAAGATCTGAGGATTTCAATTTTGAATTCAGGCACCAAACCCTCTACCGATGTTCTACTTTGGGAGCAGATTAGGCATTTAAATGCCCGTTTATTTTGCTACGCAGTGAATTAGAAGAAAAAGAAAGTCAGATTCATACTTGTGTGTGACTGGGTGACCAAGAGACTAGTTGACATGGACATCATTTAATGCAACAACAGTGCTGTGAAAAGACTATTTATAATCTCATTACAAGGTTTTAACAGAATGACTCACAGTTAATATAAAACAAGGTGGTCTTCACAGACGGATGAGGTACTTCATCATATTACATGGTAACAATAATTTTGATATACAAGGGTCTATTCCTCAAGCGCACTAAGCTATTTCTGAGGACTCTGTTTAAGTCTATCATTTAGACAGCAATTTATAATCAACTACTAACTAATCTAGAGGCTTATGCAGGTTTAGAACCTGCATAGGTTCTAATTGATAGCTTTATTATCCTGGAATGTAATAACAAGTTTCATCACCACTTTTTCCCTTCCTTCCTGTTTAAAAAGTGAGGTCTTATACAGAAGGAAAATTACAGTTACCTTTTACTGTCCATCACAGATATTGCAATTTTATTAAATTTAAAGTAAGTTAACAATCACAGTGGAAAGTCATCTGACTCTGACTTTAGAAAGCCAGCAGTATTAACACAAAGACTGACTACGGTGGCTGTGCTATGTAGAGTATGAGCTTTGCTGTATTCCACTTATAGACTAAAGGAAACAGATTTTGTTTGACATACTCTACTTTTGTCTTGTATGTAAACTTATCATCCTCTAAAATCTGCTTATTTCATTTGAAGATGTATTATGTGTTCAGCGTATCATCAAGAAGCTGATCAGCACAGACACCAGTCCCATGGGATGCAGGTGTTACTTAGTGACCAGGGCTATTTGCTGAACCAACTAATGACTCCTATTCTGAGGAAGTAGCTTTCCAAACAGCCAAGAAAGCCAGCTTACCAACTGATCCACTATTGAAAGTATGACCTAGCAGGACTAATAGATAAAATATTAACGCTGGCTGGCTACCAAAAACTCGACTGAATGTAAGACTCTGTTGAAGGAAACCGGTAGTTATTTATACACACTCAGCACGTTAAAGAAATGGAGCATTTGTTTAGACCAGAATTTGCAGACTGTGTCTTTCTTCAGGCACTGATGCTGTTTCAAAATGCTGGCCTTGATGAACCTAAATGTGAAAGATTAAGGAATGTTAAAACAAAATTTTCACAAAAAATAAAATGAAACAACACCCAGGTCAGTGCAATTCCAACCACAATTCCAGGTTGGGTGGCAAATGGTTGGAGAGCAGCCCTCAGGAAAAGGAGCTGGGGTCTGGATTGATAAGCTCAACATGAGCCTGCACTGTGAGTGCAGCCCAGACAGCAATCATATCCTGGGCTGCATCAAGAGAAGTGCAGCCAGCAGGGCAAGGGAAGGGATTCTGCCCCTTTAATCTGCTCTTGTCAGACCCCACCTGGAGTACTGTGTACAGTTCTGGACACAAGGAGGACATTGAACTGTTGAAGTAAGCCCAGAGGAGGGCCACGAAGATGATCAGAGGGCTGGAGCACCTCTCCTATGAGGATAGGCTGAGAGAGTTGTGGTTCTTCAGCCTGGAGAAGAAAAGGCTTCAAGGAGACCTTGCAGTAGCCTTCCAGTAACTGAAGGATGCCTACAGGAAGGCTGGGAAGGGACTCTTCACAAGGTCTTAAAATGACAGGATGAGGGGTAATGAGTTTAAATTGGCAGAGGGAAGATTTAAACTAGATGTTAGGAAGAAGTTCTTTACAGTGAGGGTGGTAAGACACTGGAACAGGTTGCACAGAGACATTATGGATGCTCCCTCCCTGGAGGTGTTCAAGGCTAGGTTGGCTAAGGATAGAGAAGCTCAGCCTAAGTGAGGAGGCCAAGCCAGCACCCATAGGTAACATCAAATTAGCCATCAATTGTCTACCCTACCTAACCGGGGGGCCACCAGGCCCCCCGGCCTTTAGATCCCCTCCACCATTCACCCAGCGTGCACCATGGGGACTCACCAATAGCAACAGGAGGAGGATCCTCTGCCCAGTTGGGCAAGCTTGGGGCTGCTGCCTTTCCTAGGGCTCATTATAAAGGGGAGTAGGCAGGGAAGGCAAAGTGATCACACCTGGGGTGGGAGGAGACTCCAACAGCACCCAGGTGCTCTGGGTTTGGGGGATAAAAGGGGAAAAAAAAAAAAACCCAAAAACGTAGTGTGGGGTGAGAAAGGGGAGGTGGTGCTTAAAGGGGGAAGATGGAGAGGAGAAGGATGGAGAGGATGTCCAGGGAGGATGCTGAGGGAGCATTCTTGTGGGAGCATCCTTGTGGCTGCTTCCTCCCTGGAGGTGTTCAAGGCCAGGTTGGATGAGGCCTTGAGTGACCTGTACTAGCGGGAGGTGACCGTGCCTATGGCATGGGGGTGGAACTAGATGATCTTTGAGGTCCCTTCCAACCTAAACCATTCTATGATTCTAACCAAACTTCTTACAGTATGGCATAAGATGTAACTCTAGGAAAAAGAAGTTTGGCAAATGAAACCTAATTTGTGTTTTACTACCTGTCTCAAAAGACACCTATATACAAAACAGTTTAATATATATCGTATAGCTGGTTTTAGAAGTACCGATTACACACCAAAATCATGAGACTTTGTACCATATTGTCCTTACATCCTGAAGTAACAGAATTCTATCACAGAAGGATATAATTGTGAGGCTAAACCAGTTATCTCTGGATAATTAGTTTGACTCTTTCAAGACACAGAAATACATCTTAGGATCTTAGGATCTTACCACCAAAGAAGGACCATGGGTTGGCAATTACCTCTCCTGTTTTCTCTTTCTCCATTCTCTCTCTTTCTCTCTCCCTTTTATTTTCCTTCTTTCTCTGTTTTGTCTAAAAGAAATAAATAGTCTCATCCTGATATATGACCTCATTTGTGTCTTAATTTCACTCATGGGAATGTTCAAAAGAACCACATTTCCTTCCCAACTTCTGGATCGAAATAACAGGGAATGAGAACAGTGCTAGGTGAGGTGATCTCAAAACCACAACTAGCACTGAACTTTCTTTCCCCAAACAAAAATATATATGCAAATAAAAGTCCTCTCAAAGCGGAATATGAAACTCAGAATATATAATCGGTTTACAATATCATAACATGGTATTTCTGATATGTTACTGCTACTGCTGAATTAAACTAGACAAAACTCCTTCCTTAATAGATAAGCAGTTTATGAATATGGAGAGGCACTTAGTTATCAAATATTAGTCTGCTTATGGTACTCATGGGTCAACATGCCTCTTGAAATCTTGCCGTGAGTCTTCGGTTCACTTTAAGTTAACAATCGAATAAACTCAATAAAACACTACAGCTGAAGCCAATGAATCAACACACATTATACAGAATAAAATCCAGAAAATTTACTGATGGAGAACAGAACACGTCGAACTGGTTTTATTATGACAATAAAACAGCAAACTGTGTGTTAGGCTTAAGTAGCCTTTATGAATATTTCAAGAAAATGCACTTTGAATATTGCAAAAAGGAAAAAAAAGAAGGGGAGGTGTGTAAAAAGGATTTAAAAAAAAAAAAAAAAAAAAGATGTGCCATCATAATGCTGCACTAGAAACAGGTTTCAGGCAGGCATAATATTCTCTGCTCCTGCATTTAGATTACTACAATGCACATGAGCTCTAGGAATTTTACCTTTGCCTATAGTCAGTAGATTCAAGAGAGGCCAGACAGCTCTGACGCTGAGCACAGCTGTCTCACCAAGGATACTAGCCCTCTGGGCATTCAGCAAAAAAGCTACTCCTTGTTAAGCAGATCCAAACATCAGCCTATATACACACACTGAAATTGGCTAGCTAATCTTTCTAATATTACACTTGTAAAATGGAAGAATTGCCCTAATTACAACATACAAAAGTATAAGCAAGATTTCAGATCGGGAGCTGTACACTCAGTCCTTTCTAATTTGTAACTGTAGAACCCAAGCTGCCAAACGAGTTGAGTAACAAAAGTGAAGCAAAGTGCTCCAGTAAAAGGCATAGCCTTGTTCAAAGACCTGTTCCAATTTCTTCAATCTGCCAATATCCCTTTTGTTTTGTCTGGACTAACCTTTGGCCGATCTCTGGTCAGAACAAAGCTGAAGAAAAAGTAGGAAGAGGACAGTAGAAAGCAGAAATTCCATGATACTACTCATCCAGACAATTGGAGCTATAAGATACCAGAGCTTCATTGAAACAAAGCACCATTTTTAGGCTCTTACGAGGCACTAGACTCAAAAGATACCCCAAACACTGAATTTTAATTTCAGCCTGGTTTTCCCTGGAATATTATTAATACCTTAGAGCAACCAAGAGAATCACAGGTATTAAGAATATTTATTACCAGAAGCCAGTAAAGTGATTCAATTTATTCTCAACAGAAAACTCTGAAGTGACCAGCAAAATGAAAATATCTGTATAGTAATGAATAGCTTTGATAAAATTGAGTAAGATTCATTGTTTGCATTTACAACAGAGACATTTTTTAATAGGAAAATTAACAATACATCGAGATGAGAAAGAATGAGTAGGGCACGTGTGAATTGCTGTCCTTTCTGTTTTACAGTGCATCATAACACTACTGAAAACTAAGATATTTAATCTGAGCTTGTATTACTGAAGTCACAGTGTAACCTCATAGAATTTGTGATTTACATACTATTACTGTACATATAAAACAAGTGGAAAGATAATAAACACACATGTGTGGTTACTAAGTGGTACAGGTGACTGTGACCAAGTTCAGTTTGCAGCTGAGTTTGATGAAGTTAATTGGCTCACCATATGGAGTAATAATTTCTCAGAATGTAAACATGAAAACCAAATTTTATTTTTCCACTAATAATGACTAAATGAAACTGATCCCCAAGAATTATAAGGTACAGGGTTTTGTTTGCTTAAACTACCAAGTTTACTACCACCATCACAAGAACAATTATTAATGTGAGGACTCCAGACCTGGCCTCACATGTTCCTAAAGCCTTGGGCAACTACAAGACTACCACTGCGCTCCAGCAATGACTAACTTCATCAATGGTTAACTCTCTCTGCCTGCCATCTGCTTACACCACAGTAAGAGAGGTGGTAAATGCTTAACAGGGAGGAAATTGATGACTGAGTATTTGGCAGCTACAATAAGCACAACACTTATTTTTGGGTGATGAATCACCACTTTTATCCCAGCCGCACACTGATGGTACATTCAGTGCACAGAAAGCCTCTTTTATGGACAGGGCTGGTGGCAGGGCAACGAACACTACTCTATGTAGAGCCACATCAAGTGACTGCTTTGGACAAACCAGATCTGACAGTCAAAGGTAGCTGTGTGCAACACTGCTCACTGTCATTCACCGGCCACACACTGAGCTCTGGAAACAGGACCGCTTGTCTAGAGATCTCCAAAAGCATTTATAATCAATAAGGATCATCTTTTCATTCACTGGTTGATGCGATGAAGTCATGCAAGGTGTCAAGGACAGCACCCAGGGCAAAAGCTGTCTCCATTCCCTTGTAGCCCACTTGTATTAAAGTGATGTCATACTACAACAATAATAATTCAAGCTGTCAAAATCTTGAATGAACTCCAAAAAACAGTAAAAATTGTAGAAAACCTGACTAAAAGGATTTTGACACCCTCAGCTGAAGAACATCTCTGAAATCCCACTCTCCACAAAGCCATTGGCAGCCTCACCTCGGGCTGCTTGGGACCAGGGCCAGGAGACCTACTTGATGTTGTCACAGCCTAGAAATTCCACTCCAGCTACCTTCAAAGTCCACCAAGATGACAGTGAGGTGAAGCAGTTTTACTTGGCACTACTCTTGGCACTCTAGCAGTACTGTAGGTTGTCAAGGTTTGCCCTCCTCCCCTTGCCTCTCATCTGAAATTGAGGACAAGTTGAAGGTGTGACTTGGCTTTTGGTACTTCTTCTATGGCCTCCTGAACAGAGATTTCCAATGCAGCAGAACTCATGTTCACAATACAATTACATATAGGTCAGCAACCACATTCTACAGCACATCAGCTCTATCATAAATGACATTCCAATAAAATGATACAGATCCGCTGACATTTTGTCTCAACATTTAGAGATGTGACAAAGTCAATGAATGCATCACACATGCTTCAGGGTAGTGAATGGGCCAGATCAGTGCTTTTGCTTTAGCATCAACTTTGTTGGGGATTCTGTTATTCCACCAAACTAAGCAGATTTACTTTTGCCACACCAGAACAGGCACTTCATAATGCAAACAATGCCTTAGCATTGCCTGCAGTACCAAGTTATTCTGTTCTTTTTATTATGTCTTTAAACTGACATCTACAAGTGCCAAGGCTTTTACATAAGTTCAAGCCTGAGAATGCATCTGTCTGTATTAATATCCACCCCAAATCCGTCCATTTTGGGATCCATCAAGAACAGTGGGATAATAATAGCTTACAGAGAGATACACACAGACAAAGTATAAAATATAATTAGAATATTTGAACATACAATTATGTATCTAGTTATATAGTGTATGTTTGTGTATATATTCATATAATACAATCATTTATCTGTGTGTACATATATAATAGAGAGAGAGACATATAATATAACTATAAAGATATACACTATGCAAACAATATTTCTGAGACCAGGGATGTTCTTTGCACCACTGAGCTTCCACTCATTGACCTTCAGAACAGCTGGAAAGTCAGCATAAGACATTGACTTGATCTGTCTTTTCCTCTTTACTTTGACTTTTCCTCTTTACTTTTTCCCCTTTGCAAACTTTTTAGAAACAAACCAAACAGCAGTTCTTCCTTTTCAGCCAGTTAGTTTTTATTACTATTGCCCTCAATATCCTAATGAACTCTTTTGTTTGAGAATTTCCAGCTCCTTTCTGTTTATGACAGTAGGTTTTACACCAGCGCAACCCTAATATCGGCCCATCGAAGATCAAAGGAATAGAGAGAGTATTATAATAAAATCACCTCTAATTCCATTAGATTTCAAGCTGTGCTTATCAATCTGCTCCCTGGGGGGCAATCACTAAAATGCCTCTTTCAGCTCTGGTTTCTTATTTTCTATATTTTCTTCAGAAATTCACTACCCACTCATGACATTCAGCAACATATATTTTTTTGTAGCATATAAAATAACAATTTGCAGTGATTATTACCCAGAAACAAGTCCCTAGTACACGCTGCACAGGCAAGCACTTCTTGTAACTGGACTGCAATCCTTTGGTGTGTAAAACAAACCTAAAACCACAAGGTGGTTTCTGCTCCTCATTTCCGCAGTCACCTCGGCAGCACAACTGTAAATCGATCGTTTGCAATGCATGCATAATTTAAAGGGTATCGCAGCCACATGTCATACACCACTGTGTAAAGCAACGATGTTTACCTAAAAACCTACTTGTCAGTTGTAATGAGTATGCATTTAAGCTCTATTCTTATTTTTCAACTATCATACACAAAAATAGCAAATTTTTCAACCTCCAAAGTTCTGCATGATGCTACAGGACACACCAATGTTTTTACAACGATTAACACAAAAATCTTTAGTTTGAAGCCATGATACAAATACAATCAGGTGTTAGGTGCTGCAAACTACTCTTTCAGTAACATAAGAACGCCTTCCAAAGTAAGAACTTAAACAATCAGTATTCTCTTAGTTTACTGTTAGTTCAAGACAGTCAAAATTAAAGGTTTCCGTATAGTCATCCATTAAGAGCTTGCAACAAGACTCAGCAGTAAACATACCTAAATGGGAGTTTCCAGTAGCATAAAGAACCTAAATTTGTAGAATGTGTTTTTAAGTTTACATATTGGGATAATATTTGTTGATGTGTATTTAAGTTTACATATTGGGATAATATTGGTTTGGTTTGGTTTGGTTTGGTTTTAAAGGAGATGTTGAGCAAGATGAGGGGTTTCAGGAAGGGTTATTTCTTTGCTATGGAACATTGTATTTCAAAATTTCCAAAGAGACATTAAAACCCTTTTGACATGCCATCAGGCCACCATCAGTTGGACTGTTCGAAACACCTGAGCCCACATCTATGAAACTCCTTCAAACTCTTTGGCACTGTATCAGAGTGCACCTTGCATCCTGAACCTCTGAATTACCTGCCTTTGCGACTATATACATGTCTTTAAGAGACTGACAGAATGAAAGATCTGATCATACCTAGTTAAGTACATAAACACCCCCCCCCCCTTTTTTTTTTTTAATTGGAAATTGGGAAAGTAAGAGCTGTAGTGGATGTGGAGCACAGTCTGCTTGCTGCAAAGTGGAGATTTACTTCAAGTTCTGCCCATCTGTCCTTTTTGCTACCTCCCTCTTCTCCTCTACCATGCCCATTGCTATCATCGATGTAAAACCAAAGGTTGTTCATTTCTCAATAAACCTGTCAAACAAATGCTGCTGCACCATAGTTGGTTAATCAAGTGGGTCCCTTTTGTAATGTACATGCTGGTACTTTATCTGCCACTTTAAATTAGCAGCTCCAAAAATCCAAGTCCATTTGCAAACCATGGTCTGTCCCAATCCATTATCACATGACACTTGGTCAGCAAGCAGATTGTAAATTAACATTTCCATCTTTTGGTGTAGTCTTTTAGTCATAGTAATTACAATAAAATCTCTTTAATCAGCAGGCTCATAAAATAATCAAGACGGATGTCTTTTATTTGAGGAAGACCTTGTGATACACATTATGTCACCAGCTGCTCAGAGACACTATCAGGCTTTGCTAAGGTAGCAAAGCAGGAAGCTCTCTCACACTCAAGCTAGGACCAGCTATGTGAGTTCTTCACTGACTCAACGCCTTCTGTTGCAATTAAAAGGAAGTATCAGATATTTCATTTTTTCTTATATTCTCTGTGTATTTCTGATTATTTTAATAAAAGGATCTCACCAAATGCCTGGAAATCACCTAAGCAAAGACAGACATGCTCCTGTAACATCATTTCTACAGCATTCAAGGCAGCCTTTTCAACAGGGCTTATAATTAAGACCGCTTTTGATGGCGAAATGGGCCTCTGCTGTTAATCAAAGGACCAAAGACACCCCTCGGCATGCATAATTCTGCACCTCTTTGTTTCAGGGAAATCTTGACAGGAAAATAATGGTTCCTTCCATTTCTTTCTTCTTCAGCAGTTAACCAGGGAAGGTTATTCTGCTCCAGCCTTCTAACCACTGCAGCATACATTACCCAAGGGGGAAAAGAGTTCGAGGCACCTACTTCCCAGGAAACCTTTAGCATGTGTTTTGCACTGGGGGTAAATGAAGTGATTTGGGCAAAATGGCCTTTGCCAGAACCTGCGGGTATGACCCAGAGACAATTCAGTGCTTATTTAAAATTCAGGAAAACTGCAGCCAGCTGAAACAGTCTGTCCCTCAAACTAAACACATTTCTCCTTCAGATTTCCCTAAATATGATCTCATCTCAGACCCAGCTAACCTCAGAGGCACAGCGCTGCCAAGACTCTTCAAAGCCTTGAAAGACCTGAAAAGAAAACACGACGTATTTTTGCAAAGCTTCTGTGTTGAAATGAGGTCCACCTTAGACAAATCTTCCAAGGTTACCAATTGCTTGCATTTCTAGGGAAAATTCCTAGGTTTATAAAGACGCATCTGAGTTTTCAACTTTTAGAGCTAGTCAGTACTCAAGGAACAGGAATTTATGGTAACAGGGAAATAAATCAGAACTAGGAGTTACACAAAAAATAATGGGGAAAATACATATAAACAGGAGAAATCTAAGAAGCTTTGTTCAGTCTTAGTCTTCAAGACAGGCCAAATAGTTCCTGATCCTGCTTTTCAGTGTTTCATCCTGTCATTGATTTATGCCCAGAGAAAGTAGAGAAGTTTAATCTTCAAATAGATATCGAAATGACTGCAGCTGAAGAGGTAAAAAGAGCTCTTAGAAATAAACCATCTTGGTTTGCAAGAGCTTTTTATACTTGCAGATTTCATTAATCATTCTTTCTACAATGTGCAAGTTCAAGACAGTAACTTTAAACCATTCCTAAAAATTATTAAGCTGACAAAGATAGAGATCCTTGGGCAATCTCAAACATGAGTTAACTACTCCTGCACTGCTTTCTTAACATTAGTGGCCAGAGAGGCTTGTAAGAGACACAGACATCCGCTCACCTTGTCTGTATCCCCTCTGTGCCACATCCATGTGCCTCCCCCAAGCAGGACATTCATAATTCACTGAATTTACAGTCTTATTAGGGAAGGATCCATTTAAAGAAAACTCCAGCATGAATTTTACATCAGTTTGCTCCTTTGGGCATTCAATATTCTTCAAAGAGAATGTGTCAGTAATTAATGCAGGTTCATACATTTCTTCCAATGGGTTGACCCATGTACTTATTTTTGTCCAACAGGACACATCCCTCAGCAAAGGCCTGAGGAGCACCAGGACCACTGTTAGTTCTCTAGTGAACCATCAGTCACTTCAATGGAATTGTCTAGAGGTCATTCTGAAAGAAGCAAGTTCTTTATTTTTCACTGTTCCTGCAGAACTTGATCTGATTTTATTATCCCCTTTCCTGACATAGCCTGTTTTTACTGGCTTTATGTTTCTTCTATGCTACCCAATTTGTTATTAAAAGCCAAGTTAAAAAGTTCCAGAAGTAACCAAAATACTTGTTTTGAAGACATGTAACAAGGTTTCTGGAAACACCACCCTTACTATCTTCCCACCAGAACCAGGTAGAAGCAGTGGGAATTGAAGTAATTTCTTTCTGGTATGCAGCTGCAGTGGGACAAGAGCTGTACTCATAACAGATACCGCAGAAGGATATTTGGGGACTCAAAGGTCAAAGAAGAAAAGAGAACCTGAGGTAATTAACATACATGGTATTACCAGTTCCAGCAACAGCTAAAGCCTATTCTATCAAACTTGTGGCTCTTATAATAGATATGAGGGCACAGTATTTCAAGGTATCTTAGAGGGCTGCATCTAGTCTTATTTTTAGTTTTAAATCAGATAGCATTCTGAAGACGATGTCCTTAAAGGCCATGCCCACACACTAAACATTATCTCCTGCCACCCACAGAGATCATGGGGCACAGCCTTTCCACACTGTACTTTGCACTCCATAGTTAAGCAAACCATAACAAAAGCATCTTCTTCTCAGCAGCTCCCAAATCCCTGTCCCTGAAACCACCTTCTCTTCCAGAATTACTGATTTATGCTCTTATGCAACATATTCCAAAACTTACTTTGACTTTCTTCCCAGACATGCTAGCCCAACCACTGCAACAGCAGGAGGGAGATTAAATTTGATACTAGAATGTCTCTGCCAAGGAGAAGCCATTTTTTTTTAAATTAGAAGCTGTTTTTAATCACTGCCAACACTCTGTGGGCAACAGGGGTTTATTCTCATCTCAGCTCCAATCACAGCTAGGAAAAAGAGCTATTAGTCTGGAATGGAAAACTAGAAAAAAAAATAGGAGTATCTTTTTCATGCATAATCAAACGTTTTATCCACAGTCATGATCAGGGCATGAAGTTCATAAATTTCCATATTTAAGTCAGAAAGTATACAATGTATACACTGAAGATTCAACAGCAAACATCTTCAGACATGCTTGGAGTCCCAGTGAGTTAATCCAAACAAGTCTATTCATCAAGATTCCAAAAGCTTGTCTGTAAAGGCAAGCTTCCATGGAATACGCTTGTCGTACAGTTTCTCACAACCTTTCTACGTCAAAGGTGCTATACAGAAAAAGAGCAGAAACTGTCCCTGTAATAGCACGCTCAAGACTGCAGGAAAGTTTGAAAAAACACAGATGTAAGCAAGTAAACAAACAAAAAAAATATCAGACATCTTTTCCATATACAGTACCAAGCAGAGCTTCTTTCAAAGAGAAAGCAGTGTTATGACATGCGCTCCTCAGATTGCTTCTTCTAGAGCTCACCCTCTTTTTTTTCCTCCCTGACAACATAGCAACCTTATACAGGGTCTTTGTAAGGGAACCTTATTGGTTCCACATTTTTATAATGCCTTCTACTAGCCAATGTTGGGCGTTTCTTTCCTAATGTTAAACTAATATTTTCTCATAGTACAGCTACAAATGGATGTATATGAACTTTGCTCCTCATCCTTGCAAAATCTAGATTGTGAATTCAGATTCACATGGTATGGCAAAGCCTGCAGATGTGTTATCTCCCTGTATCTCTTTAAAAAATGGCATTTTTTCCAAAGCACCAATCACAGTTCAGGCACTTTAACACCTCTGTTTCTTTGCAGCCTGAACCTGTATTTTCCCTTCAAAGTCCTTTTCACTACTACTTTCCAGCAGAAATAAACACAGTTCTTTCAGATAACCACTGTCTTGCAGCTTGACACTTTGCTCAGAAACCTATTACAATGACTGCTACAGGACAGTATCTTAAAATCAGGCTAGACTTTCAAACTATCAAAGCTTTTAAATGTTGAGTGTATGAAGCTCATTTTCTTTGTAACACTTGAAGCCAATCAGTTAGTTCTAAATGTCCAGTGAAGAAGAAAACCCTCAGCAGTCTCTCTCTGTAAGCTGGGGATGCACAGCCAGCACAGGGGGAAAGGGGGAAGGCAAAACAACAAGGACAGGACACTTTTTTGTTTGTTTGTTTGTTTGTTTGTTTGTTTGTTTGTTTTGTTAAAAGCAGTCACCATATTGCTTGAAGCATCTAAAACACACAACAGGAGGTCGGAGTTTGGTGAAACAAGATGCTTGCCACAGTATTTCTGTTTTCAAAGGCTATTTAAGAAACTACCTAAGTGTCCATAGACATGTCCCAGGCTTCCCAGTTTACTCTAGCACTACTCCAACAGTAACATTGCTATCTATATGTTCTTAAGTCCTACAGAGCTGAGAATGCAAACTCCACATTGACATTAACAAGCAGACCAAATATTTTTTAATAATTATTACTGGGACATACAACCAGGGTGTGAAAAACAGGCCTATTTCTGTAGCTCCCATGAACTACAAGTGACTAAGCAATGCAACATGTAGCATGACATTCAGATAGCTTGGTTTTGGTTATACACAGCTTCTAGACATGGCAATCCTTCAGGAATGCTCTTCTGCACCCAATGGTAGAGAGGTAGGGAGAATTTAAATAAACATGGATTATGTCCTGCAACAGTCTTCTACATCACAATGCAGTACAAATCTAAACTCCCATGGAGAGCTAAGGGAGGAAGGACTGTACAGTCGCATGACATTACTCACCTCACCTAGAGATGACAGATTATAGTAGCATTAGCCATTTACTGTATGCTTGCATAAAGATAGAGACTGAGGCAGGTGCCTCCTTCCTTCTCCATCTAGTTTATAAAACAAAACAAAACAAACCCAAACATTTACATAAAAATCAGCTTTAAAAAAAAAAAAATTATTTCTATGAAGAGTTAGATGATTCAGCCCTTACAGCATAAATGTATTCAAGCATAAGACATAGTTAAAAAGTAAGTACCTTGTCTTATCGCTAAACTTGGACTAGCCTCAAACAAGTGTCTCAGGATCTGTGTTTTCTCACTTCTAGAACTGAGCTAAAATCAAACAGATCCCTCCAGAATCTTCCTGTAAGCACAAAATAGCTGCAAGGCTCCACCAACAACAACAAAAAAGAAAATTAAAAGAAAGAAAAAAAAAAGTATCTCCCTGATATAATTAGGGATTAACTAGATAAACAGTAAGATCTTCTCCAGAAGATGCTAACATGTTGACCAAAAAACCCCAAAACAAAAACAAACAAACAAACAAATATTTGCTCAACTAGATTGTGCCTTGGTTTTTTGTGGGTTTGGGGGGTTTTATTATTATTTAGAGAACATCCTATGAACATATTCAACACTGCTTTTAAATTTTTGTCAGGATTCAGATATGGATTAGAGATTGGCAAAGTTCTGCAGAGACAGGCTAGCAATAAATCAAAGGTTGATTTGCTCATGCCTTGGAAGTGCACAGAGACATCCCTCCGTTTTTTAACAAGACTTTCTACGACTGGGTCAGTGTATTCTTGTTCCTGTCTCACCTGAGATCGTGTACCACACAGTCATACACAAAATGCCTCACTATCAATATTAACAGAGGAGCACTGCGCCATATTATTCATGCAAGATATTATCAAAAAATTATTTTACAAATCTATTTGCTACATTTCTCCTCCCCTCTTACTCCCTATTTACTTAGCTGCCAAAATCACTACATTTCGAATGCAGACGTGAACCTTACCATGAATATCAACTAACATCTTCTGACTGAGCTACAATTTAAAATGTCAGTTCCAGGCAAACAAGTGAGTGGAACTCATAAGGACATAATTTATCAACACTGCAAAATGAACTGCTGCTAAATTTTTTCCTGTAGTAATGACAGAGTTGGTCCCTAATCAGTTGTGTGCACACCACAGGGAGTTATAGGATCACCCTATTTCTGCCAGCTGATTCAGGTTTTCACATTTCCTTTGGTCCTTAATGAAAACCAGGCAAAACATTAAAGAAACGTATTCTACAGTAATGATGACAGACTACATCCTAAAACATATTCAAAGGATGCGCCATCCTCTGGAACAAAGAAAAACCCCTTTGTAGAAGATCACAGCAGTACAGAAATGTAAGGCTGCACATAATATCAAGCTAGAAACTAATTAATTATGTTGTCCTGAAAAATCGGAACAGGGAGATTTAAAAAGGTTTGTTCAATTTATTGTTAAAACTTTGAGAATTAAGAGTTTTACAGCCTCAGTAGGCTGACTGTTAGAACACTTAGCTATCATTAGTTACATGTTTTTTTCCCTTGGAAAACTAAACCTTCTCATCATAGTCTCAAGGAATATGAAGAACAAATGTTTACTGTGTTGCCTATAAATAATTTATTAAAAAATTTGAACACTACCCTTTTTTTCTGCTTTCGAGACTAAACAAATGTTTGTCCGTTAATGCTTCTTCTATTCAGTTATTCCATGCTATGCATTTATGAACTTGATTTTCCATTCTAATACTAATTTATCAGTTTTTCTGTAGTCATCTTCATCTTAATGATTCTGGATCTCACCTCCAGTTTATTGATTTTAATTTGATCTTCTAAAGCACTTGCAGTCCTACTTGAAGTTTGCAAGCTAAGCCACAAAGAGAGACTCAGAGGGGACCTCATCACTTTATAATAAACACTTGAAGGGAGGCAGTTGAGAAGATGCAGACAGATCCTTCTTAATGGCTCAAACAATAATTTTTGGAAGACTTCACAAGCTCATTATATTCTGTCATTACATTTAGTTTTGTTCTCAGTACTGTAACCAGGAGACATTAAACCTATGTATGAACTCAATTATAAAATTGTCTTAAAATTTTCATCACAAATGTGACACCCGTCTATGAGAAGGTCCAGATGGAGGACTTGGGGAACCACAGACCTTAGTGCCAGGGAAGGTCACTGAACAGATCACCCTGAGTGCCATTATGCAGCACGTGCAGGGCAACCAGGTGATCAGGCTCAGTCTGTTTGAGTTCACAAGGGGTAGGTTCTACTTGACGAACCTGATCTCCTCCTATGAAAAGGTGACCTGCTTAGTGGGTGAAAGAAAGGGAGCGGATGTTGTTTACCTGGACATTAGCAAGGCATTTGACACTGTCTCCCACAGTATCCTCCTGGAAAAACTGTCTGCTTATGGCTTGGATGGGTGGACACTTCATTGGGTTAAGAACTGGCTGGGTGGTTGGGTCCAAGTGTAGTGGTGAATGGAGATGAATCCAGTTTGCAACCAGTCACAAATGATGCTACCCAGGGATCAGTGTTGGGTTCAGTCATAGAATCATAGAATAGTAAGGTTGGAAGGGACCTCAAGGATCATCTAGTTCCAACCCCCTGCCAGAGGCAGGGACACCTCTCACTAGTACAGGTCACTCAAGGCCTCGTCCAACCTGGCCTTGAACACCTCCAGGGAGGGACCAGACACAATCTCCCTGGGCAACCTGTGCCAGTGTCTCACCGCCCTCACTGCAAAGAACTACTTCTTAACATGCAATCTAAATCTCCCCTCTGCCAGTTTAAACCCATTGCCCCATTGCCCCTTGTCCTGTCATTGCAAGACCTTGTCAATAGTCCCTCCACAGCCCTCCTGTAGGACCCCTTCAGATACTGGAAGACTACTATAAGGTCTCCTTGAAGCCTTCTCCAGGATGAAGAGCCCCAACTCTCTCAGCCTGTCCTCATAGCAGAGCTGCTCCGGCCCTCTGATCATCTTCACGGCCCTCCTCTGGACCCGTTCCAACACTTCCATGTCCTTCCTGTGCTGGGGGCTCCAGAACTGCACACAGTATTCCAGGTTGGGTCTGACGAGAGCAAAGAGGGAGAATCGCCTCCCTTGCTCTGCTGCCCACGCTGCTCTTGATGCAGTCCAGGACTCGGTTGCTGTCTGGGCTGCATGTGCACACTACAGGCTCATCTTGAGCTTTTCATCAACCCAGACCCCAAGGTCCCTTTACTCAGGGCTGCTCTCAGCCATTCACCACCCAGCTTGGATCTGTGCTTGGGATTGTGCCTACCCAGGTGCAGGACCTTACTCTTGGCATTGTTGAATTTCATGAGGTTGGCTTGGGCCCACCTCTCAGCTTGTCCAGGTCCCTCTGGATGCCATCCCTGCCTTCTAGCAAGTTGACTGCGTCACACAGCTTGGTGTCATCTGCAAACTTGCTGAGGGTGCACTCGATTCCTCTGTCCATGTCAGTGACAAAGATGTTAAACAGCACTGGTGCCAGCACTGACNACGGTATCACGCTGGCGAATGCGTGGAGGCAGCAGGCAGGATGCAAGCAGGCACCTGTAATGGCGGAAGGCACGCATCCCGTGTTCCCTGTTCCTTTTATTAATACAGTCCGAAGATCAATTGGACCTTTGGACATGAGATAGCCAATCAAATGGCAGTTAGCCAAGATTTGGCCATATTGGGTGAAGCCACAGGCTTGCTTTATCCTTTTTTGGGCAGATCACGGGCCCTGCACAAGGCAATCATGTGCACTCTGTTTACCGCAGTGGATGGACAGACCCCGGACCCCAGACTTAGTGGCGCCAGGTCCTTTGTCCCTTTTCCCACGGTTGCTCTCCCCAAAACAGAAGGAGAGAGAGTAGAAAAACATGTCTGCATAAGGCAGGACATGTACAAGCCTAATTTGGCCTGTCCAGGCCTACCACGACATTGGGTCACAACAACGCCATGCAACACTACAGGCACAAGTGACAGTGGCTTGAAAACTGCCCATCAGAGAAGGACCTGGAGGTGTTCACAGACAGCTGGCTGAACATGAGTCAGCAGTGTGCTCAGGTGGCCAGAAACATCGACAGCACCCTAGCCTGCATCAGGAACAGTGTGGCCAACAGCAGAAGGGGAGTGATCAGCCCCCTGTACTTGATGCTAGTGAGGCTGCACCTCAAGTATTGTGTTCAGTTTTGGACCCCTTACTACAAGAAGGACACTGAGTTGTTAGAGTGTGTCCAAAGGCCAACGAAGCTGGTGAAAGGTCTAGAGAACAAATCTTAGGAGCAGCTGGGGAAGAGGAGGCTGAGAGAGACCTCATTGGTCTGTACAACTCACTGAAAGGAGGTTGTTGTGAGGCGGGTGTTGGTCCCTTCTCCCTAGTATCAGGAGACAGAACATGAGGAAATGGCTTCAAGTTGTGCCAGGAGAGGTTTAGAGTGGATATTAGGAAGAATTCCTTTCCTGAAAGAGTGGTCATGCACTGAAACAGGCTGCCCAGGGAGGAGGGCACCTAGGGTGCAACAAGAAGAGTGTGTCCAGCAGGA